>APFE031661456.1:5179-22925 GCA_000404065.3 Pinus taeda
TTTCAAATGGGCATGGAGCTATATTTCACCAAGGAAAGGCAGAAAAATCTTCACTAATTACCCATATGTCCTTTAATACCCTTTAAAAAGATTTTGATAGGGGCCTAGGGTTTCATTTGATTTCTTATACCCAACACATCACTTCCACTCTTCAAAGACACTATAAACAATATTCAAATTGATTGAATCAGTCAAAGAACACCTACTTGCAGCTTTGGAGGCGATTAGACACGATATGGGCGCATAAATGTGATGCTGGAATGAGTGCGTAGCGCATAGTTTCAATGTGTAGTGCACGGCCTGATGCGTAGCACCTATGTATTTTAACAAAGGCCGTGCTCGCCCAATGCGTAGCGCATTGCCCAGTGCGTAGCCCGGAGTTTCAATGCGTAGTGCACACCCAACTACATAGTGCATTTTGAAGGAGGCTTTTGGAGGCCTTCCTGGTGTCAAAAGTGAGCACAGGATAACTCGTTGGAAAGGTATTTGAGTCTACTTTCCAACTCAACTATAATTTTTCAATTTGGAGTTTATTAACCTGATCAAAAATCAAATCTCCCAAGACTGGTCAAAATGTGCCAAATGAGGCTGCCTCAAGGCAGAGTGCTGTTGCAGTCAACTTTTGAATGCTTTCCTCAACTCCAAATTGAGCTCATGAAGCTCATTGGAAAGCTATCTGTGTCTAGTTATCATTTGACTCATCAAGAAAGTCATTTGGCCAACCATGCTAGGAGAAATCGTTATTTTCCCAAGGTCACTTCAGAGGTGCATTCAATTCTCCTGAGGCAATGGTATTTTTGACATTTCTCTAAAACCATGATACCTGTGTAAAAAGTGAGGGACGTTTTTCCTCTTTGGCATGTTTTGGACAAAACCTCTCTCAGTTTTCCAAAATTCATCTTTGATTGCTCTGAAACATCTTTTGAGTGAAACTTATCTTGATGTTTGAAACAAGGGATTTTGTCGAAATGGAGCGAAATGAAGGGGATAAGGGGCTTGTAAATTCTTGGGGAAATTTTGGGAAGTAGGGAGGGATTTTAGGAAGTAGGGGAAAGTAGAATCTCAGAGATCGAGTGAGGGGAAGAGGTCCAAAAGGGAAAAACATAGGCCTAGCCTAGAAAATTGCCAAGTTGTGGCAAGAAACTAGGGTTTGTGCAAAAATGAGGAATTTGGGGATCTCAGTGAAGGGAAGTGTTTAATAAGGTACATTAATGATAGGGGAAAGTATATGAACATTAGGATACAAGTTTTGCTAATGATTTGACCATTCAAGACAAATTGCCTTCAAAACCCCAGGAGAGGGAAATGAACCTTGCCTAGGCGCAACTGAGGCATGAACAAGGTGTAAAATGACCCAATGGAACCTGACATGATGATAAAAACCTTCTGAATGATGATAGACTCAGCTGAAGGGTGACATGGACCGACATTTGGGCAACTTTGAAATGAGTGAAAGCAAACCCTAGACCTAATGCCTAGTGACCAAATTTTGCTTGAAGACTCAATAAATGACAAAATTTGATTTGGACACCTTAAAATCACTTGTAAGAGCATGTTTGATCACTGGAGGAAGGCTGCAAAGACTGACACTAACACCACCAACCATTATTCTATGGACCCAAGTTTACATCATGCATCCAATATAGTGGGGCTAAATCAAATATATACAAAATGTTACATGAATTCGACTTACATTGACCCATACATAGTTAATAACAAAAACATACTAGACAACAAGGGTCTCTCCATGATCAATGTGTCGAAAAGATGAAAAAATGATAATACATGTATTTTACATCTCCACATAATGGTGCTCTCATCTATACATGCCCAAAACTTGAACTAACATGAGTATGTGGAAACAATGAGCAATGATATATGTTCCATATCGAAACAACAACAATAACATAATCCATGTCATATGCATCAAGACAATGACATAGTCTCTCAATGAATACTCAACATTTTGCCATCACCATCCCAACAATTAAGATCCTGTAGAAAAATTATGATAAGCAATAGCAACCACCATTCTCCACATAGGTACAACAATAAAATCATCTAATAGCAACAACATGGCAATATGTCATATGACAGTAGCATCAACAATATAATAGAATCAACAATTACATATCCTTGTCATAAGCAACAATAATTGATGGGCCTCCAAATTAGACATACGTTAAGGCCCATCTAACAATTCTTCAGCACATTAAACCTCTCTTTTTTCCATTATATGACATATTTTTAGCTTTAATATGTTCATTAGGAAGGTTTAGAGATAATTCCATATTTGTGGATAATATTATTTATTTTTGTAGAATATTGTCAGAATATTGGGCAGATTATGAAGATTTGGAGGAGGAGATAATCTAGGTAATTTCTCCCTACTAAAGGAGGATCAATATTGGATAATAAATTAACAAAACATCATGAAATTATTGACAAATTCTAGACTAGTGATTGAGAAAATCTAGGCATGTGTTCCATGTAATTTAATGTAGATTCCTAGTGTTGGGAACCAGATCCAGTATTTGATGGTTTTTAGTGGGGAAATCTTCCTCCTTTCAAGGATAATGATTCCTCAACATTTTTTATAATTTCTAGTTCGAATTTTCCTCTATAGGCATATATTTATTAGTCTTCTTATGGAGAAAACTTGTATTTTTGTAACTCCACATTCATTTCTAGCAGGGATGTACTTGGATTAATTCAAATAATGAAGTTTGGTGCCATTTTTAGCTTCTAAATCTTGGTATCCTTCATGGTACTCTGAGTATCCTTGGTCTTTTCCATCCAAGAGCCTCATAGCCCTTTTGTATAATTTTATTTTCTTCTTTTCACTTCTTATTGACATGCATCTCTTATTCTTGTTTTTCTTATTTCTGCATTTAGTATTGATGCTTCTTTTTTTGTAGGGTTGCTTTAAATGGTTTCAGTAATTTATTTTGTAGGTCATTTACAGTTTCACAAGCATCATTCATCCTAATAAAAACTTTGAAAAGTCATCTTCATCATTGACCTACTTGGATTGGTTTAATAGTTCACAAATCTAGAATTTCTAGAAGTCCCTTGTTTTTGAATAATGAGTCCATATAGGGGGGTGTATTGAAAGAGTGTGGAATGACCTATTAAGGAGTTTCAATAACCCAAAAAAAAAACTCCTTAATAGGTCGTTCCTTTCATAAATTCCCTTGTTGCAAAATAGTCGTGATTTTCTATTATTTTTTAGAACATGTTATTGAGCTTCATTTGAGTTCATTCCACTTTTATTAGGTCATAACTAAATTCAATTTGATAAAAAAAATTAACCCATTTCATTTTAACTTGATTAAGTTTGGCATTTGATAGGTTAACTAACTCATCAGTTCTTGAATTCCCAGTTTTTAGAGTAGTAATTTTCTACTACTTTTTAGCACGTGTTAACATGGGTATTTGGAGTGATTCCACTTGAAGTTAAGACCTAATATATCCTACTTAATAAAAAAAAAATCATCCTATTTGAATTTGATTTATTTGACCATTTAGAAATATTCACTCTCATGTAGCATTACAGGTCTCCTGTAGCAATTGCTTGTACCAGCCCTGTAGCATCACTTTTCCTTCACCAACCATGATCCCCACTGTAGCTTTGACCTAGTATAGATGAATAATGACCCCTAGGATCTAAATCAAGGATTATGGAAACCTAAAAGCCTCTCTAGACCCCACCTTCCTCCACTACAATCAAAACACAACAAATAGCTTTAGGAAGGAATTTTCACATTTGAAACTCTTAAATGCAAGTGAAGTAGACTTAGTTTATGAATTTCCTAGCTATGTGTTGTAGATTAAATTTCTTCCTTCGAAGAAATGTGCAATTATATTAATGATTTCCATTTTGCAAGTAGAATAATTTATTTGATTTTATTTCAATTAGAGTAGCATGGTTTATTTCTGCAATTAGTTTAGGTCATATTTCATTATATTTACTCCATTACATCATATCAGCAAAAGAAGGACACATTGTATGCTGCACATATAGTGCCAACACCTATAAGTTTGTGTGAACCCCTAGTTGACAACTTAACTTGGTATCCTTGGGAGTTGCAACATTCTTGTTACAGTACTAAGGCTCATCACTTTTTGGTGTCATTACCACAGAGGTGTAAAATTGTGCATTCTTTTCTTCCCTAGCTGATTCATTTAAAAAACAGAAAATTGCATTGCATTAGAATTCTTATTAAAAAACATACTTCTCCAACACCAAACCCCCCATTTGATCACATGGTGCAGTCGAAGCTACATCACCATCCACTTTTATACGTAGAATAAGAGGAGTTGATAGAGAAGGTAGAAGAAATGGATGGAGATGATAATGATGAAGAAGATTCTATTGGATTTCCCATTCAAGATACTAATGTTAGTGTGCATATGAAGAACATCCCTCCATCTTTCTTTCCTAGCTTCTATGGTATGAGGTCAGAGGATCCAGAAACCTTTCTCTTTGGATTTGAAATTATTTTCATATTTGATGGTTACTTATTAAACACTAAAAAATTGAGATTGTTTCTCGCAACATTGAAGGATAGAGCTCTTTAATAAATGGTTCATGAGTTTGGGGACTAATTCAATAAGATCATGGAATGATATGCAAAAGATATTTCTAGAAAAATATAAATATCGCGATTTTAAAGAAGAAATATTTAGAATGACTAAAAAAAATATGAGAACCTTGAGGATTTAATAGAGAGATTCATGTATAATATTAAGAGTGAAAATTTACATCATTTAGGATCTGACACACTAAGAACCCTCTTACTTAGAACAATTAGGGATGAGTGGATTGATCTCCTTGATCTCATGAATGGAGGTGATGTATACCAATTATCGTTTGAATAAATAGTGAAACATGAAAATACATATCAAGATGAAGGGAAAGAGTAAGTAAATCATCATCAAGGTCGATAAGCTTGGAAATTTTTTCGCTGACTTTAAAACAGAAATTCTTAGCAATCTAGGCAAACAAGTAGAAATGTTAAGAATGCAAGATGAGAAAAAATAAGATGTTGATATTTGTGTTTTCCATGTGGAATCACATGTTATTAAATATTTCCCATCATTACCAAGGTTGAAGGAAGTTTACCAAGAGGAAAATGAAGAAAGCCAATCACTAAAGAAACTATATTATGTAGCTCCAAGAGGACCATGGTAGCCTAGTCAACCTAGTATGATGCAAGAACCTAATTCATAATTTCAAGTTTAGGCATGTCCATGTCAAAGTAATTGGAACACACCCTCTCCTTGCAACCTTGGCCATCTCAAACCCAACACCAATCTTGGAAAAAAGGTTGGAAAGGAACTTATGGGAGAAATGAAAAATATTCTCAATATTTTCTTCAATATCCTCCATACCTAACTCCATGATATCCCTTCCATCCACCTTCACCACAACCATAACCCCGTCCACTTCCATCTCAAAGATCCACTCCCACTCAACCACTTATACCACCATTTCCAAACACACGCAAGGATGTATCTCAGCCCACTTTCAATGATGAGGTACAACACTTCCTAACATCTCCTCTTGATCCCAATTGTATTCGTATTAGCTCGGGAAGAGTATTGCAAAAAATATATCCTTTTAATGTCATTGAAGCAAAACATTTAGAAAAATAAGATTCAAATGAGAAGACGAAATAATCATGGGCTACACTTGATGGAGAGTAGACATGAGAATCAGATATTGAGAAAGTTCCCTCATGTTTGCCATCAGATACTTCATGTGTTCAAAAGAATAATATAAAAAAGTGGAATATTTGAATGTCATGGTAGAAGAAGACATGAAGAATAATCCAGATGAGCAATCGAACCAAGGGCAACAAAGCTATATTGAGGTTTGATTCCAAAAAATCAACAATATGTGGCATCACTCTCTTCTTCAACCTTGCTTGATATCATTAAATTCAAAGCATTTGGTCTCTGAAATTTAGGTACATGTCAAAGCATATATGTGGAGCCTACACACCAGTTTATCTGTCGTCTTGATGTGAACATGGCTCCATTGGAAGTATTCATATACTTGAAAGAGATTTTGTTTTTTCAAGTAGATAGAAAAAATAAATAAAAGAATGAAAAAATAAGAGGACAATATAAAATCTTATGTGAAAACCTGCTTTGAGGCATCTCATATTGGCTCATTGATTGAAAACCTCTATGAGGATCTCAATGGGTTGGAAAAAGAGAAAAAAATAGAAAATTAAAGGATCTTAGGTGGAAACCTCCTTTGAGGCACCTAGGCAAATCTACTAGTTGAAGACCTCATTGAGGCAACTACTAGGCCTAAAAGAAAAAAAATGAAAAAATTGTTTGCTCCATGTATCTCTTTCTAATGAATGCAGATGATCTCCAACCTTTGTAAGCAACAAAAACAAGTTAGCATCAAAAGAAAAAATTGGTCAAAAATCTAGTAAAAGGAAGTAAAACTTGGGCTTTCTCCTCCTTTGATCAGATGCTCCAACAGGACCAACGCCATGTCAATCCATCATCGTCATCCATTTCCAATATCCACCTGTCATTTCCAAGTTTTTCCCATTCATTTTCCTTGATTACCTAAAATGCTATAAGAGGATTATGTTTGGCTACAGGAGGCCAAAATACACAAGGAAAAAATTGTTTTTATTATATCGTGAAAATTGTGCATCTATTGGATGATATGTTTCATGGGGAGATGCATATGGATGATGGCAACATCCTTAAGCAATTTCCACAAATTCTAGTCCACACGTTTTGATAAATTGGCCTCCATCACCTACAACCAATTTTACCTTTTCTTGAGATCTGTGCATCCATTGGATAAGAATTTTTATGGGGAAGTGCATAAGGATGAGGGAAACATCCTCACAAAAGTTTAGCTCAATCACATATATCGTTTGAGATATATGGGTAAAATAATTATGCTACAAGAGGCAATCCTAAAATGCTACAGGAGTCATATCCGATTGGAGGAAGTGGTAAAAATGTCATATATTATTTAGGAAAGGTTGAGAGAGGTCCCCCAACACCACTTATGTAACCCATCCACTCTATCTAGCAAAAATTCATCTTCAAATCCACTATGTCATACATAAAAAACACAGAAAAACTATGCTTTCAATGTTTCCACCACCTACACCACCTCCTAATGATTTTAGTCCTCTCCTTGTACCTTTTCTAAATTTCCCTTAGTTTTGCATGCAATATAAGGTCCCAAATAATAATTATATACTACCACAAGAGGGAAATTACTCCTATAGCAGCCTGTATAGTCACATCAAATCTCAGAATCAAAATTTTTTCACCCGCAGAGCAAAATATCCAGCCACCTTCGGTATTATGAAACCATTTCTAAAGTGAGAAGGAGCACATCATCAGATAATCCATCCACTCCAACAACAGAAAATAAAAAATTTAAGAGATACTTGCAATAAAGAAAGTTTCCATAAGTAAATTACATCATGTGAAGACTTGTGCACAAGAAAAACATGAAAATTAGCACCTCCAGAGAACCATAGATCGATAATCAACTAGGTAGCAACATGCATGCCTCTCTAGAAACCATCAGGTAGGTACAAGTATCCAATATTATTCACCTCTTCTCTCTAGTGTATTATGGTTAGAAATTTGTTACCAATGCATGAGATATGAGGTTTTATAAGCAAAGGATGGGTCATCAATCTCAACCACCCTCAACAAGTTAAGTGAAGCTAACTCCCTCACTCATGTAATATGAAAAAGACATATTAAGATGGTAATGACTACTAGTAGTGGGGACAATGGTTAAAAGAGGAAATTCATGCAAAGGCCTAGTCACCAAAGTCCTCCAAGCCATTACCAAAAAATGGGATAAAATTATGAGGCTCAAATTCACTTGCAAAATTACTCATTCCCAAGAAATAGTTGGAGAAACCCATCAACGTATAAAAGGACAAGCTAGATACTACCAAGGGCTACCTAGGATTCCAAAGAAGAGATACATAGTTTATTTGCAGGTTCTATAGGATCAGGCATACCTACTACATGAGAATCAAGGTTGCTATAAAAGAATACAATGTGTTATAGGAAAGTCCAGAGAGTTGCAAAAAGCATAATTTTGAGCAACTTTACCCTATATTTGAAGAGGTACATCTAGGAGAAGGATAAGCACACATTTTTCTCTACCATTTGTGGATAAGAAACATGAAAAACCTCTCATTCTATCAACCAAAATTATGATAGTTCTTTGAGAATAAAAAAATTGAATGAAAATGTTTCTTTTGAGTTAAGCAAGATAAGAAAGGAAATGAAATCGTTTTTGAGTTGAGTCTGAATTTTTCATTCCTCTAACCAGTATGGATAAAACTACTCTTTTACCCCTATAGAAAATTGGGAGTATTGGTCTTCCAAACCTTGGAAAATCATATTGACAAAAGATGGGGGTAGTAGTTTTGATTGAAGAGAGTCCACAGACTCATCAAGAATGCTAATTATCACATATGCTAAGGAGAATGTTCAAAACCTTGTATTGTGGGCACACGTTATGGACATAATAGAGAGACTTTTTTTAAGACACAAGCACAAGCCTAATTGAAACTTGGATAAAATGATGGATCTACAGAAGAAGGAGTTGGAAAGTAAGAGGAAGAGAATAGAGCAAGATAAGATGTGCCAAAATTCCTTCTGAGGTAGCTTGGGATGTTAAGGAGTCAACCATGGTCATGAATGAGGCACAATTAGGTCACTAAGTTGCGTAGAGGATGAGAAAAATTTTCAGTAGGGGGTATCATGGGCCTCCAAATTAGGCATGAACTAAGGCCCATATGACCATCCTTCAACACATTAAACCTCTATTTTTTTAGCTTTAATATGTTTATTACGAAGGTTTAGAGATAATTTCATATTTATGCCTAATATTATTTATTTTTGTAGAATATTGCGAGAATATTGAGTAGATTATGAAGATTTGAAGGAGGAGATAATCTACGAAATTTATCCCTACTAAAGGATGATTGAGATTAGATATTAAATGAACAAAATATCATGAAATTATTGACAAATTCTAGAGCTCCAATGATTGAGGAAATCTAGGAATGTGTCCCTGCCATCTAATGCAAATTCTCAATGTTGGGAACCAGATCCACTATTTGAGGGATTTTGGAGGGGAAAGCTTCATCCTTTAAAGGATCATTCTTCCTCGTCATTTTTTATAAGTACCAATTCGAATTTTCCTATTGAGGCATGTATTTATTAGTCTTCTTTTGCAGAAAACTTGTATTTTTGCAGCCCCACTTTCATTTCTAGCAGGGATGTACTTGGATTGATTCAAATAGTGAATTTTGGTGTCATTTTAGCTTCTAAATATTGGTCTCCTTTATAATACTCCGAGTATCCTTAGGCTTGGCCATCCGAGGAGTCTCAAAGTCCTTCTGTATAATTTTCTTTTCTTCTTTTCACTTTGGTTTGACATGCATCTCTTATCCATGGCAAAAATTGTGACAATTGAAGTGCTCAATATTGTCCATCAAGTGGGCAAAGAGGTTTTTAACTCTCCCCTAAAAACTACTACTTTGAACCAGAGGAGAAAATGGTCTTCTAGATGTGAAATCTCCTTTCTTGCTGTCATTTTTGGTCACATTTTTTTGTTTCAAGATTCTATGGTTCTTCTTTATTATTCTTTCCTACATGCAAACTTATCTCACCCTTTTAAATGTTACTGCCATATTTTCTCACTGCTATGGTGCTCTTCACTTTTTCCAATCGTCGGTTCTTTTCCGCGAGATCCTTTCTCAACTTGTTAATCACACCTTCAAGTGCTTCAACATTATCCTTAATATCTTTCTTCTTGTTTCAATTGAATTCTTCTAATATTTTGAATTCTTCCAGCTGTGTTCTCAAGGTAGTGATTTCTTCCTTGATATTTTTCTCCTTTTGATCACAACCTTGCAATTTCTTCTCATGCTCCTTGCACACATTTGTTAGTCTACCAATTTCACTAGAAAATTCTTTAACAAAAATCTTCGAATATTTGTATTCAACTTTAAGGAGCATATAATTGTGATAATCATCTCTTTCACTAACTAAATATGAATCATTATCATTACTGCTATCAGAAATATAACTCAAGAGTATATCATTATGGCTTATACCATCATATTTGTTGTCCTTTTTCACAACTGATTCAAGTAGAGATTATTTCTTCTTTTCTTTGCTTTTACCAATATTTTCATCATTATTACTATTGTTGGCTCCATATAGCATATGCAATCTATATCCCAAATTTCCTTGGCAGATTTTAAATATTCAATTTTCTCTAAATATGAATTATAGATATTTTCGAAAATAATTCACCTTGCTTGAGAATTTTTATTTTGTACTTTATATGTAGGTAAATCTCCATCATGTCTATCACAAACCAATATCCAAATGTTAGAGCCACAAAGTAATAATTTATTTTTCACATTTTCTTGCCATATCTTGAAATTTGCAGCAGTAAGAACTGGTTTCCTTGGTGAACTCATTCTAAAAAAAATGCAAATTTCTACCAAAATATCTAAGATCCACTCTCCAACAATTAAATTGCACCCAAGAACCCCACTTTGATAGCAATTATAGGAAACTGGATCACTACTGGCGGCGAGGGGTGAATTAGTAGTGAAGGCACTTGTATATTTTTCTCCAAATTATTATTCTTTTAAACATGCATAAACTGAAACAAAAAACCATATATCAGAGCATCAAATATAGACGTAAAACCATGAAATAAATCAACACAATAAACACATATATTTTTGGTGGAAAACCCTCTCTAAAGAGAAAAAGCACCCACTAAAGGCCACACATTCAACGATCCTCGCTTAATTACTCTTGAAATAAAAAAATGGCTCTATAAAATCCTATCTACTGGAAGCCACCATGACCAATGAGCCTCGCTCAATTTCTTCCAAACTATTCAACCACTATTGGATTGAGAAAACTACTCACTTATATTGAATTCACCAGACTCACCCAACTCCACCCCTCTATGTTGTTCTTGTCTCAAAATATTTTAAATTGGAACCAATAACTCCTCAACATGAGCACTGTAGCAACATAGAATCGAAGTACACAATGAAAATCAAATATCTAATCTCTAATACACTACAAACTGCAATAAAATCTCATCAAAACACTACTCCAATCCACATGTCATCTTCTCACTCACTACAAAAATATGATGACTGAAACATACTTTAGTTATCTAGTGCAACACCTGCATACTACTTCAGAAAATCTACAATACAATCTTCACACAAATTGCATACTCTTCTCCACTCACATACTCACTCAACACAAAAGATAAAATCAACCAAACTATCTGTTTGATCAATTTAGTGTGTTCTAAATTTCTATGTGAATTGTCAATCCGGGAGTCGTAAACTGTTGAAGTGAAGTGCACTATCTATGCAAGATAACCATTTTCTTATTTCCTTGTCTTTTTTAGTTTGTTTTTGGATTTATCTTCTTGTTGATTTCCTAATGTGAAATGGCGTGTGCGAGATGTGGACAATTGTATTCAATGAATAATTTCCAAACTTCAAAGCGATCTAAAGTATTCAAACTTTACAATGATTAAATCAAGATGTGCCTAGATTCTAATTAACAAACCAGTGAACTATGACTATGGAACCCAGTATCCTTACTGTTGTTATAAAGAAGAGAAAAGACTGAACTCAAAGCAATTGAAAGACTGAAATCAAAGTAAACTAATCATATCACATCAACTCATTTTTTAACCCTCACCATTTGACTCGCTCTGGCTACAGGAAGTAGTCATTCACAAATTGAATGATCTGATATCTGAGTTGCATGAAATAAAACTAAGATTAAGCTACACATTCACTCTTACAATCCCTCATCATTTGGTAACTGAAGAATGATATGAATAGTCTAATCAATAACTTGCAGCAAAGTAAATGAATCAAAGCAAAACTAAGAAATAAGCAATGCTGGAAATAAAATCAATAAAACAAATCAGTAGTAGGACAAGATAATTCCATCATGTCATTAGTCATCAAAACCTATATGTACTGCCCGGGCTTCCTATCAGAACCTGAAATGAAAACACTGATCAGTTTTCAATCAAATAAAATCATGAAAGAACTTATGAACAGGCAGATGACATCAACCATGAGCAAATTAATATATATACAGCAAGCATCTATGGTATCAAAAGCGTAAAACGTAAAAAAAAACATAAAGCTATACATCATCTACAAGACCTTGGTGTACAGGGGCCCTCTACACCCTCGGTCATTCAGAACCAATCACGAATTTGAATGAGTAATCAACGTTTTCTCATATATTGCAAAACAATCATGAAATAGAGACTAAGTCTCGGCTTCAAGGCTCTTACAACAGTCAAATTTTACACAGCAACTAACTAGCTATACGCATATGGAGATGTGTTATTTATAGCAGAAAAATACATAACAAACTAACACGGCCTGTGCAGGTAGCCAAGCACGTAAAAGACAAAATCCGGAGTTATAGCAGTATGGTGGCCGTGGACAGTAAATCCAAGAGATGGTTTGTTGGATTCAGTCGATGAGTAGTCCCTAGGTATTAATGCACCTCCTAAAACTCAAGACCTTGCCACGCAAACCTCTTCATGCTGAAAATAGAGTCGTGCCACTGCTTAACTCTTTATGTTGAACACCATTTGACTGGCCTTAACCGCAGGCTTCTATGGATGATTTGGCTTAACCAAGGGGACACGCTCCATTTCCACGTCCTTTTTAGCTTGCCCATGTGGCAAAGTTCTTCAATGGACACATGTAGCATACAGTTCAACAAAAAGGTTGCGAAAACTGATTCTGGCTGCAGAAAGTTGTAGATTCTGCAGCTGGTTGAACAAAAATCTAAACCAAATAGCAGTCACAAAACATAGTTAGGAAACCATTTATATACTCATTTTAAAATATTATGCCGTGATTTGATAGCTTAGAGGTTCAGGTAACTGGAGAAAAAGGATAAAAAGGAATGTAGGGAAGGTGTAAGTTTGGGACTCAACAGTATCATTGAGCTTCCTCCATTATATATATATATATATATATGAACTAAGGTGCTCAACTCAATACTTACAAAGAACTACTCAGCTTCACAACTTTGTTCATATTATTGATTTGACCCAAATTCAACTCATTGACTCTATCAAACCACTAAATATATTTGCCTTTTGATATCTTCAGCTTTAATTAGTTTTTGTGGGCCCCACGAATGATTTTTACCATAAACCGAAAATTTTTGAACAAGAATGTTTCCATAATACAAAAATTAGCTTACTAGTATGAGAAATTCAGACAAAAACTCATGCAAGTGCTCAGTTGCACACATGACATTGGCTCCATGTGACTAAAACCTCACAGTTTCTCCCATAGGCCTATCTGCCAATGATTAGATCTTTTCACCTACTTTCATAAGCTTGCCCCCATGTGACTTGGAAAAAGCTAAGGAAAAATAGTGAAACATTTGTCCAGAATCTCTTCCAATTGATGGATCATCTTATTCAACTCCTTAACATACCTGTAAACCTCTGTGACAAGTCTGTAAATAATGAAATAGGCCAAGAACAAGTCAGTGACATGCAAGGCCTACTCTTCCAACCTCATCACCAATATTATCACCTCCATCTCCTCAAGCAACAACCACGACCTGTCCAAACACCTCCAACACTTGTAGCAACATCTCTAACACCTGTAGCAAGATTCCAACTCCTCTAGTAGCAACATCATGTCATCAAACTACCTTCAACACTTATAGAGGCACTTTTCTATCAACCTCATCACCAAGATCATCACCTCCTACTCCTCAAGCAACAACCATAACCTATCTAATCACCTCCAACACCTGTAGCAGCATTTCTAACACATATAGCAGCATCTCCAACTCTTGTACCAATACCATCATGTCATCCAACTACCTCCAACACTGATAGAGGCACCTCCAACAAATACAAACTCATCTCAACACATGTATTAGCATATTCAATGTATCCAAGACATGTAGAGACATGTGTAGCACCTGTAGCAAAATCTCTAACACATGAAGCAACAACATCTTCAACTAGCATAACATGTGAACCTCAATCCAATATCGCATGTAGGATCCATCTCCAAATCACCTCCATTACATTTAGTCACAAGTATGACATCAGTTCCAACTAACAAAACCATCAAGCTAAACACACATCACCAAGAACTCATCACACATTCATATGAAACGCAACGCCATGAACCTGTTGCGTCAATGCCAACACATGCCTCTGCCCACAAATGCAATGGTAGGCCTTGGTCATATATCATAGCCCTTACAACTCCCACAATGCTCTAGTTCTTCTTCTAAGCTACCACATTCTGTTGTGGGTTGTAGGGAGCTATCAGTTCTCTTTGAATTCCTTCTTTAACACAAAATTTTTTGAATTCAAAACATACTCACCTCCATTGTCACTCTTGAGAGACTTCACCTTCTTGTCAATATTTTTCTCAACTAGGTCCTTGAATTCTACAAATTTTCAAAATGTCTCATCCTTCTTCCACATGAAGAAGATAAAATAGTTTCTTGAGAAATCATCCATAAAAATAGCATAGTAATTATGTCTAGCAGTGGAGGCTGTCAAGAATGGTCCATAAACATTGGAGTGGAATCTCTCCAAGAATGTATTTTCTTTGTTGCTCTATCATGGAATGTGGATTTTACATACTTCCCTAAGTACAACCCTTGTAGACATCGTGTTGCTTAAGTGATCCTTTAGGTAGGGTAGTGGTTATTTTTTGCATAATTTTAAAGGTGCCATGGTGCAAATTACCCAATCTCTTGTGCTAGAGTTCACCAATGTCATGACTCTACAATTTCTCTTCCTTAATTCTTAATGCAACACAATATTACACATCAAATTTATACAAATTCTTCTCACAAACCCCAATATGCTTCACCTACCTAGTAATTGTGTATCTTAGAAAGGATTTCCCTTTACTGAAGATCACATCTTAGCCACAGTCTTCCAAAAGTTCTACAGAGATGAGGTTCTTCTTCAAGTCTGGGTCAAACATGACATCTTTAAGGTGAAGAGGGGATCTTGACTACCTCTTAAAGGTTACTGTACCAATCCTGATAGCATTGTACCTTTTGTCATCCCCAATCTTAATATGCATTTGGATATATTTCTCCTCCAGGTCACTGAAAAACTCTCTACACCTTGTCATGTGGAACAACGCACCTGCATCCAAGTACCACACACTCCCCATCACAGTGTTGGCCATGCATATGATCAAGGTGAAGTCTTGTTCAAACTGCGAAGTCAATGCTGGACTTGTTGCTTCTCCTGAGTTCTTCTTTCTAGACTTTTTGTCTCAACACTTTGTAGCATGGTGCTCAAATTCATGAAAATTGAAGGATTTTATTTTGGAAAATACTCTCTTCTTGCCTCCTTGGCTAGATTCTAGTTTTGTTTGAGATTTCTTCCCTTTTCCCTTCTTTCCCTTTCCAACCAATTAAAATTTTTCTTCATCCTCTCCCTTGAATGAACTTCCATCTCTCATATTTTGCCTAATTTATTCTTGTACCAAATTATGCCATAAGTGTTCCCAATTCAATGATTTATCCCTCCCATTCACCAATTCTTGGTAACTATGCCATCTTTTTGGAAGGCCTAAAAGAGATAGGCTCACTAGGTCGTCTTCTACAACATTCACACCAGCCCCTCCAAGCTCTTGCCAAACTTGTGTAAATCAGGTCAAATACTAAAGAACAATATCATTTTTCTACATCTTAATGTTTTGAAGTTTGTCGTTGAGGGACACTTTTCTATGGTCACTTCTATTCCTGAATAGCTTATTCATTTCCTTCCATGTTACAAAAGGAGTTTCCTTGCCATGGATATTTGAGAAAATGTGGTCTCCCACTCCCTCCAAGATTATTCTCCTCGCCTTGGCTACATCTTTCTTCCATTGGACTAGGTTCTGGGCATCAACTAATCTTGTTTTTGGAATGTATGTCTTGACATATTCCAGCAAGCCATTTTCATCAAGCACTACCTCCATGCAGTCCTTCCAGGCAATTAAATTCACTTTTCCTTCCAATGAATACTCTAATATTAGTCCATTGAATGTCATTCTCCCAACTCTGAAGAAATCTTGCTACACTGAAATTGCAAATTCGAACCTCCTGAGGAACAACTTCAAAATTTGTGTTCTAATTTGTATCTTGCTATGATACCATGTAAAAATATGGTGATATAATTGCAACTACTCAAGAAATATAATATAAATCAAGAGACACAATTCTACTATGGTGCTTTGCATAAATTAATTCACAATGTAGAACAACATTCATAAGTATGCATCAATCACATACACAAGTATACAAATCTATCTATGGGAAACCAACTGGTAAAAACCCTTAAACATACTTGTATTAATTAGATGAATAAATAATGTATTACAATTTCTTACTCACTGTGAGCTCAACCTTAAAGTGAATAACGGTTCTCTCTACTCAATGAAAATCTCTAACCCAGGCTTAGTCAATTTCTACCTCCACTTGAGCTCCTATTTCCTTGCGCAAATCCTGAGGAAATTATGCCCTATTTTTTAGAAAATTCCTCCAAATTGATTGTGCTATTCCCAAGGATTGATCACTGATTACATGCTACACTTGTACACTTAAGACTAGTTGTCAACTAATGTTACACTACCATGGAATCTCCACCACAATTGAGCAATTTGAATTCACTGCATGCATGAGCTATTTTTGGTTGATCTATTACTTATGGATGATATTTGAGTTAGACTATTGGCCTACTGCACAATTGACCTCCAACTAGTTCTATTAACTATTAAAACTAGTTTAACTGAGTACAACCATAAATAATTGAACTCGATTGCTACAAATTAGAAATCAACACATGTAAACTAAACTCCAAGCCCGCTAACTTGATTTTACTGAGCCAAATGAGTGACAAGATCCATGTAACCTTAGATAACTGCCTCCATGTTGTCTGTTGATGTGAAAATTTTGAATTTACTCAATTTGACCAAGTCTAAGTAAAATTGAGCCTTTCTTGCTACACTTCTCAACACAACCTACAACCACCTCAATTCTTGCATCCTTAAGAAGAGCACTAACATAACAATGTTTCGCAATAACATCAATTATTGCATCATTGAGTAGAGCGCCAACATATCATTGTCAGTGTCAAAGCACTCACTAATGCAATGGTCACTCACAAAATTACTTTCATTTTAATTTTAAAATAAATTGTCCAACACTAAAAAAAAATGAAAATAAAATGCTCTCCACGAGGGAATTATGTCCCATCTGGACTTCTCAGCCAATGGGAAATTAGAAATAATGTTTACTAAATATTCAAAAATTATTTATGAATCTATGAAAAAGTAGAAATATCAAGCATTTCCCTGAAACTTTGGTTAAATTTGCAAAAACACACCTAAAATTACACAATCAACACAACTTAACTTAACCATGAGGCAAATGGTGTAGTCCGTGGGGATGTAAGGACTAACTATGATTATTTTAATTTGGCATGTGTTTTAATTATAACATCAAGTTCCACATCCTTGTTTAAATATTAGAATTTAATGAATATAAATAATTAGAATATCTATAAATTTAAAGGTGATGTTAAGATATTTTTTTTAATTTGAATATTAAATCATTTGATTGGTCATTTATATTGAAATATTTTTTTCCTTAT
>APFE031661461.1:0-15756 GCA_000404065.3 Pinus taeda
AAATTTTGGCCAAAGCCTCTTTGGCTGAGCATGGTACTTGATTGGGGACTCCCAGCCCAAATTTCAAGAAATTTGGAGAAATTTTTGTCATTTGTGAATTTTTTGTGCCATTTACAGGTTTTTCCCGTGTCATGTCCGCGTCCCGAGCGCGGATGTTTTGAAGGACTGCTCGGAATTTTGAAAACTTGGCATTTTTGGAAAGGGCATGCAAAGAGAAAAATTACCAATACTTGGGAGAAGCTTGATTTTGAGATTTGAGCCTCCAAAAGCTCAAAATACATCAAAAAAATGACTTTCTGCCCACTTTTTGAGTTGCAGAAAGTGACCTTGGGAGAAATGGTTTTTGAGGGGGCAAAACAACTCCAAATTCAGAAATTCCACTTGGGATGGAAAGTAGACAGACCAAGCTTTCCAATGAGCCATCTTGCACCTGATTTGGACCAGTGGAACCCACTCAAAAGTTGCTGCAAAGGTGCGCGGACATGAGAGCTAACTTTGCCAGAATTGATTTTTTTGGTCAAAAACACTGTTTTGACTATGGTTGATTATTTTTACTTGTAGATGATGGATAAATGTAATATTTTCATGGCACTTTGATAGATTTTACCTCTCTTTACTCTTCTAGAAGCTTCCTTGATGTAAAAAGTGAATAATTAATGCATGAATCAGTTAGCTAAGTAATAGAGGCAAGTTGTTGAGCTGCCTATTATCTAGTGCTTAGTTTGGAATTAGTTCAAACTGCTCCTAGAAGGATGAGCTCGACCCCTAGAGGCAAGGGAAGAGGTTAGCTTGCCTATATTATGTGTTTTCTTAGTCATTTTGAGAGGTTGGAAGGTTGGACTCTTGAGGGAGAAAGTTTTCATTGTATATTGTACATCTATCTTTGCAATTTCAAGAGGAAGAAGGCCAGGGTTTTGCAGACATCCTTGTGGATTCTTGTGGATTGTAGTGTTGATGGTGTGTTCTCTACATGTTATTGTAAGTTTGTTTATGTATTCTACATCTCTTTTTTGCTTCTATTTGAACAGATGAAGTGGTAAAGTTTGAATACATGCTTTGACATGCTCAGCTTTTTAGTTTGTTCAAAATTTATGTTTTCTGCTATCTAGAGAGGATTCAAATGGTTGTTTGCCCTCTTTAGCTCCTTATCTATCATCCCTGATCATCCATCTCAGATTAAGGCATCAACGCTCACTCCTACCTTGCCCCAAAGATCCCCCTGCAAAAACTGTGCTCAATCCCCGCACCCTGAATTGCACTCCCTCCAATTGCCACCAAAAAACCAAAAATCTTTAAATCAACCCACCTTATCAATTTACTAGCCTAATATCTTTGATCCTAATTGGTCAGCTTATCATATTGAAAGATCTACCGAATCTGACCCGAGAGAGCCTTCTCATACCTCGTAGGGCTAGCTACGAGGTGAAATGGTTTGATGTAGCCTTGAGAGTTTGTCTATCTCAGCCTAGGTGAATTCCAAGCACTAACACACCTAACGAATTACCAACAAGCCAATTCTCTATGACAGTTTGGAGAAGCTCTTTTATGTTGAGCATGGATTGAAACATTTGTTTCTTGTTCAACCAAATTTTGTAAAATACACAGAGGCTGATAAAATCTTCAAGAAACTATAAAGGACCAGGATAGCAAGGGATGATTGGTGGAGAGACATGACATATATTTTATGATTTAGCTTGGTAAAAAGTAAGTTGAAGTATTTACCATAGTCAATTTTGGTAAAATAAGGTAAAGAATATCAAAATAAGTTAAAGAATATCAGTTAAAAGCCAAAAGCAATTAGCCAACAAAAAATTACGAGCAAGTCAGCAATATTCTCAATCATAGGGCCTGCCTCCAAGTCACTCAAGAAAAACAGGGACAACAAGCTAGCAGTTCACTTTTAATTTCTATCTTCGAGACCATTTGTCTCTACTTTTATGTAAAATATATTTAGTATTCCTAGAATATATCTCCCTGAGTTAGGAGATATTTTTTTGTAACTTTTTGTATAAGTGCTTCCTCATTCGAAGTACTTAGGGTGGATTCTTAGACATTTCTGTAGACTCATTATTTTGGAATAAAAGTGTTGTTGAACAACTATTGTATGGTTGGCTAGATGAAGAAAGAAAGCAAAGGACTTTTACAGGATTCATGTGTCAAATGTTGGACAAATAAGTATTCTATATCTTATGTGTTACTATTTTCTAGTTTAATATTTCACATGTGTTTCATCTCTGAATAAAAAAACGAAAAAGTATATTTCAGAAAGTGCTTTATTGCATTCTGTCTTTAAAAGTATTTATATTCTTAATGTTTTCTTCTAAGCTATCATAGGCACGAAACTCTTAACTTCTCCTTGCTCCTTAGTTTATCATTGTGATCATTTAATAAGAAATTCTTAATTGTTTTTTTTTAATGATCACCCATTTTCCCTCATAATGAAATTTGCTGAAGGATTCTTAAATGCCCTTCTTCCCTTTCAAGACCTTTCCACCCTCCATAGGTAACAATAGTCCCTTGTTTAACTATCTTTCCCTGTGAAGCCCTCCTTTATTGAATTGACCTGATCAATTTAAGTTATCCTCAGTTCACTCCATAGCCCAATGGACTGAGGTACTCTGTTCTATCCATCTGCTCATGAATTCCACCACCAAACATAATCAAAACCCCCAAGCTTTCATAACTAGCCTAATATCCCATAAAACAAAGCTAAATCATAAAGAGAGAGCCCTCTCTAAGTATATATTGTCTAGATTTTGTACTTAAAAGTTGGTTTGTGGTTACCTTGGACACCTTTCCTTGTTTTGACAACGTCAAGGAAAATGTAAGTGATAACGTAGTGGCGACTCCACTTGGGACACCAATTCTTCAGTCAAAACAAATCTTTAAGAATATTTGAAATATAAATCTAAAAGCATCTTAAAGAAATCATAGAAGTTGTTTTGATAATAGTTAAGAAAATTAAAAACAGAACCTAAAAACCTGGCTTCAGAAAGGAATCGTTACACTAGAGCTATTCTTGATCCCAATCCACCACCAATGTTTGAGAACCCCAATCTGATCCCCAGAATTATTAGGAGACAGGAAAGTTTTGTAAGTCTTGGGCCCATCTTCAGACCATCATCCTGTCCTGTTAGGTGGATTTTCCTCGAAGACCAATCCTTTGACGAATATTATGAAACCTCTTTGTTTAAGACTTCATCTGATTCTGAATTAATTGACCTAGTCTAAGACGCGGAGTTCATCTGAGAGTTAGAGATCCAAGCAGCTAATTTGTCAATTGATAGAAATTTTCAGAACTCAACACAATTTGATCTTACCAGTGAAGGAACACCCAATCCCTCTATAATCACAACCGTTACTGGAAATTCATCATCTTTTTCTCAGACATCTCAACCTCAAACCACTCCACATCACACCATCCCTTCTACCCCTCCATCCACAACTCAATCATCTAATGTTATTCCAACCCTAGTTGTTGTTTCACCATTACCTATAGCAATGGCAAACAGGTACACCCCCTGGTTCTACCAGCAAATTTAGGTGCCATGCCTCAGGATTACCAAAGCAAGATCACTTAATTTGATGGTACCGGTACCTATACAGCTCAACAACACACCAAAAAATCACTTATTATCTTGAAATTTATGAAATAGATGTCGATGATGTGCAAATGAGAGTATTTCTTTAGAGTTTAACTGGGGAAGTTAGAACTTGGTTTAGAGATCTAGCAACAAACAATATAGACAACCTAGCAACCTTATATCAAAAATTCCTAAACAAGTGCGAGAAAAAGAAAGACCTTATTTAGATTCTATCTGAATACGAAAACCTAAGAAGAGGACCACAAGAGACTGTGTAGGATTATTGCACTAGATTCAATAGTGTGTACAAGGCCATCCCTCAAAATCTAAGACCCCCACCTAGTTTAGCCCTAATAAAATTCGTAGATGGATTTGATATTGACATGGCTTTCCAGCTGAGAGAATGAAACCCCCCTACTTTAGAAGATATGCAAAGCATAACTGTTAGTGTTGAAGCCAACCTGACATCTAAAAGAGCTAAGGCTAGGAGTGAGAGGAGGATACCATTAAAGGAGGAAAGTTCACCTTTTGAACAAAAGCTAGATGCCATAATTAAATGAATGGATAGACTAGGAAATATAGTAGAAACAATTGAAGTGAAAGCTCCTTGGGATGGTCAACAAACCAACACAGGGAGAGATCCTAATTTTAGGAAGAATCAGAACTCGAATACTAGGAAGAGTGGTCATAACCAAAACATTAGACCTCCTTTCTAGGAGAATTATACAGAAGCTTCCAACCCTGAAGGTCTAGAGGAAGATACTCAAATCAATTTCATGGGACTTTTTAATGAAGGGGAAGTTTTCTTGACCTAAGAGGATCAAGAAGACCACATACTTAAATAGTTACAAACTCAATTAGGTGAATCATTCGACATTAGAGAACGATATGATACACCCATATTTGAGGTGCATAAACAATACAACTTAAGAAGTAGTAGAATTGATGTTCCTTAAACAAACAAGTAAAAGGTTCCAAATCAGCCTACAAGAGGTAAGACAGTAACCACACCTATACATATTCTTTCTAGATCAAGTACTAATTCCCCTAACCCCATAATTGAAGATGTCTCTAAAAATCAACCAAAAAACAAACAACCCTCCACTTCCCTTCCTCCCAAAGGAACTGTGGAAAAATATCCAGAGGTTGATCTAGGAGAATCAATAAATCATGATTCCACTCCTAAAAAGGAGAAAAACATAGAAACCAAAGAGAATATTGTTGTTCAAAATCCCAAGGTCCAAACAGAAAAACCCTCTAATATGGAAACTGAAGAAGGTAAGCTGAAAATTGTTGTCTCGTTATCTGAATTAGATAAACATGATGCTTACCAAACTCAAATCAATAGATCACTGAAAATTACTAGAACTGAAGACTCAATTAATGTTTTTTATGACTAGCCCGAACTAATTATTGGCCCTGAAGTGAATGGAAAAAATTTGGAAGGAGGAGTTCCTCCCTTCTATGTGAGCTTAAACATACATGATAAGGTTCTTCACAACACCATGTTTGACTCTGGGGCATATGACAACCTTATGCCCAAGTCTGTAATGGAAAAGTTAGACCTAGAGATCACTAGACCATACAAAGATTTGTTTTCTTTTGATTCTGGTCAAGTTAGATGTTTAGGATTGATAAAAGATTTGTGTGTCTCATAGGTTCAACAACTTCTAAAAACAATTTTAATGAATATAATTGTAGTAGATATACCAGCTAAATATGACATGTTATTATCGAGATCGTGGGGTGTTAAGCTTTAGGGATCTCTTCAATTGGATATGTCATATGCTACCATCTCGATTTTTGGCCAACCAAAGAAACTATACGGAGAAACATTGATGAAATATGTAGTAAGTAGTCAGGAAATACCTCAAAAGTTCCCCATCTACTTTGTACCCTCTGATAATGACTCATTAATTTTTTACAGTGTAGAAACCAATCCTTCCAATACATTAGAAGTTTTAGCAGCAGAACGAAAAGAAATTAAAAAAGAAAAATCAAGTGTTCACATCCAGGAAATATCAGATAACAAAGAAAATTCAGATGAGAATTAAAAACCAGATCCCACTGTTAAACAAATTCCTATCACCCCTGACACTAATTATGAGCATGAAATTGTTTGGCACTTAGAATTTTATGGCTTAGTCAATAAACTAGGGGCAAGAGCAGGAGTTTGGGTGTACAATTTAGAAAACGATCATGTATGAAGGCCATGGCTATAGATTAAATTTTAAATGTACCAATAATATAGCAGAATATGAGGCTCTCTTGTCGGGTCTTAAATTTGTTAAAACGTTAGGAACAATCAGAGAGTCTGTCATAGGAGATTCAAAATTAGTAATCAAACAGATTAAAAGAAAATACTTAACTAGGGATCCTAGATTGCAATATTACAGAGGAACAGTCATAGAAATTCTCAACATTTTTCTAGAAACTCAGCTTGCTACAATCCCTAGAAAACATAACCTACAAGCACATAGTCTGTCCATGTTTGCCAGCACTTGCAAATTACATTTCGAACCTAATCATCAAATTACTACTGAAATTAGGCATAGACCAACCATACCTGATAATTTGAAGAACTGGCAGGTTTTTGATAGTGATGAGCAGATCAATAAATTTGTAACTATAGATGAAGAGTTTTCTAACAGCTACATAGATGTTGATATAATGATTAATTCTAATTAGACATATGAGGTAGAAACAAACATATGAGAGGAAAGTTCAATTAATACGCTTCATCCCACAAAATTCACACATAAAGAAGTTCAAGACTTGAAACAAATGGACCTAGGTGAAATAATTGATGAGGAAACAGAGGTAATCAACCTAAAAGACAATCATTTACCCAAAGGATTGACTCCTCTTGAAGATCTGTTTCATTCCAATGACATTCCCAAGAAACCTGAAATGGAACCATTAAAACAGGATATTGAAGAATACAAATTAGGAACACAAGATAATCCAAAAATGATAAAATTGTCAAAATCTTTACTTCCTAATGAAAATCTAAAGTATGTTGAAGTTATGAGAGAATTTCAGGATGTCTTTGCGTGGAGTTATGAAGATTTGATGTCATATGACACCTCCATTATTTAGCGTACTATACCTCTAAAAGAAAATCAAAAGCCCCTTAAGAAAAAACTCAGAAAAATTAACCCTGTGTTATTACCATTAATTGAAAAGGAAATTAAATGCATGAATGAAGTAGGGATTATTGCCCCTATTAGATTTTCAGAGTGGGTGTCTAACTTGGTGCCTACTAGGAAGAAAACTGGGGAAATAAGGTTATGCGTTGATCTAAGAAATGTAAATAATGTCTCTCTTAAACATAACTATCATTTACCCAAAATGGATCATATTTTGCAAAGGGTAGTGGGTTCTTCTATAAATTCACTTTTAGATGGGTTTTGAGGATATAACCAAATCTTGGTTCATCCTGATGACCAAAAGAAAACATCTTTTACAACACCATGGGGCACTTTTATGTACATCAAGATGCCATTTGGACTAAAAAATGTAGGAGAAACCTTCCAAAGTGCAAGGGACATAGCCTTTGCCAAAGAAATCCATGATTTTCTTATTATATATGTGGATGATCTTATTTTTTTTTCTAAATCTGACCAACAACATTTCGACCATCTTAGGCAAGTCTTTTTAAAATGCAGAAAATATGGCATTTCTTTGAATCCAAAGAAGTCTTCGTTGGTATGGAAGATTGTAAAGTTTTAGGTCATATTATTTCCAAGGATGGCATTTGAATTGACCCTTCCAGGATTGAAGCTATTCTACAGATACCTCATCCAAGAAGTATTAAAAAAATTCAAGCTTTCCTAGGAAAGATAATTTTTTTGAGAAGATTCATTTCTAACCTAGCTGAACTCATTAGATTACTAAATACCATACTAAAGAGGGATTCAAGTATCAAATAGATAGTAGAGGCCAAGCAATCTTTTGAAGAAATCAAAATTGCCTTAACCAGAACACCGGTCCTCACAAGTCTTCAATTTGATACAATCTTCATCATTTTTTCTTATGCATCAGAACATATTATAGCAGCTATTTTATTACAGAAGGATGATCAGGGATGTAAAAACATATAGTCATTTTTAGTAAAGCACTCAGAGATGCATCATTAAAATACAAAATAATGGAGAAGAATGCTTTTGCCCTGGTAAAAGTTATAAAGGATTTTAGAGTCTACATATTATACTCTCATGTGATAGCCTATGTGCCTAATGCAGTTGTCAAAGACATCCTAACTCAAGATGGAATTGATGGCAAAAGGGGTAAATGGATAGCTACCATCTTAGAATATGATATAGAGATACAACATACAAAATTGATAAAGGGACAGGGATTGGCTAAACTCATGGCAGAAACTAATTGTCAATCCCTGAACATAAATGAAATGGATAACGAGTAGAAGATGGTGACTACACAAATCAACAAAGCCTTTTTAGAATCACCTTGGTATGCTGATGTAATTTATGTTTTACAAAACTTGCGGGCTCCTTCAGGGTTATCCAGGACAAATAATAGGTTTTTGAAAATGAAATCTTCAAAGTTTTCTATCTTAGATAATATTATTTTTTGGAAAAATCATGAAGGAATTTTATTGAATTGTTTATTGAAAGATGAAGCTCACAAGGCTCTCCAAGAATTTCATGCAGGAGACTATGGTGGACACCTTTATTGGAAGTCAACTACACATAAGATCCTAAGGGTTGGATTCTATTGGCCAACCTTGTCAGCAGATCTAAAGAAATTTCTGATTTCTTGCCATAAATGCCAAATATTTGAAGGCAAAAGGATGTTGTTACATTTACCCCTGAAACCCGTTTCCACCGAGAAACCTTTCCAACAATGGGGTCTTCACTTCATTGGAGAAATCCATCCCCCCTCCTCTGGCCAACAAATGGATACTCACTGCCACTAACTATTTTACTAAATGGATAGAGGCCATTCCCTCCTGACAAGCCAAAGACATTGTGATCATAGGTTTCCTAGAAATCAATATCTTGTCCAGGTTTGGTTTCCCCACTAAAATCATTACTGATAATGCTGCAACTTTCAAATCAAATAAGATGATCAGTTTCTATAACAAGTACCACATTACACTAGGCCATTCCATAGCTTACTACCCCCAAGGGAATGAACTGGCTGAATTTTACAACAAGAGTCTAATTAATATCATCAAAAAATGGTTAGAAGAAAACATGAAGACTTGTAACGAAAAACTGATAAATGCCTTGTGGGTAGACAGACTTACAACCAAACAATCCATTGTAACTAGTCCTTATGTTTTAGTATATGGCATGGAGGATGTGTTTCCTTCATCACTAGGTGTTCCTATCATGAAAATACTCCAATAAGCTCAAGTGGAACTTAATGATATTCAGAGAACGATAAACCAGACCATCAATTTGCAGCAGATCAGGGAGGAGGTATACCAAAGATTCCAAGTGTTGTAGGAGAAACTTAAGAAGATATTTGACAGAACAACCAAGGCATAAGATTTCTACCCTGGAGATAAAGTGTTAATATGGGATTATAGAAAAGAGGATAAGGGGAAACACGTGAAGTTTGAATTCCTATGGAAAGGAACGTACATAATCTATGCTTTAAAAGGACATAATGCATATTTTCTTAAAAACATAGATGGTACAGAAGTAGAAGAAAGATCAGTCAATGGTTGGATGTTAAAGCAATACTTTGATCCTACTTACTGATGTCACTATGTTCTTCGTGTACATATTATAAACTTTGTAATGTCAGAGTGTTGATTGGACAGTAAGAGTTTGGAGTTGAAGCCTAAAGAGAAGGCCCTAAGCTTCAAAAGTATCATTGGCATACATACAATAAAGCAACAAGGAAGAGAAGATTGCAGAGCATAGTGAAAGTCATTAAGAGGCAACTAATCTACTATTCTTGACTTTCCACTATGAAAAGCCATTGCCAAGTGGAGCCACTGTTATGCCCCTATACCAATAGGTGTCATATATCATGATTGACTTATTGAGCTTTGTAATATGTTCATACTTTTACTTGTTGCAAAGGTTTTCCATAGTTGTACAAAATAAAAAAAAATTAAAAATGTAAAGAAAGTATACCTTAAAAGAAAAACTAAAGGGTGAAAAGAATACAAAGATAGTCAAAAATGAAAGAAAATGAACCACAACAAAAGGAAATACCAGAAAAGTGTGCAAGTCTAAATACCACTACTTTTTTAGTTTTGTATAATAAAACATTGTGTGTAGCTTGTCACCTATGCCACAATTTATGAATAGTCAAATAGTTTAAGCTTGGATAATTCATTTTTCAATTTCATGTTGTAGAAATAGGGAATAAAGATCCAACCAAACTGTCTAATCTTAGCAGATAAGTAGATAGGTAGAGTAAAAAAAGGAGCTCAATAGTTTAATCTAAGCCCTCATATGTAATAAGTGTAGACTTACATAAGCCATCGCCATGTAAAAGAAAAGAAAGGTTTGATAAGGGTTTTCCAGAGTAAGTGCACCCTAATAAATAAGTGAAAATGCTAGCTTAAGTAGGTAGGGTAGGTAGATGATGGTTGCATAATAATATGTGGTGAATGATCATCTTAAATGTGTAAATCTTTTATTTTCATCACAAGGCAAAGGCATGTATCACATGAAAGACGCATCAAGTAAGAAAAGTGAAAATTAATTAACTTCCTTAATCATTGCCCCTAAATTTTCACTAATTTCCTCTAAGTGCCAAAGTATCTATCAAGGTAAAGGGGCTCAAAGCATTTCTCTAACTTTTGGAGGGACCGGCCTCGGCCCAATAATCTATGATACCTTAAGCACTTCAGCCCATTCATCAATAAACACACCCCTTCATAAATCATGCATTCCCTTTAATAAAGTTTTCCTATGTAAAATTCTATTTTACTTAGGGAAATTAAAATATTTTCCATAAAAACCCTCATTTTTCACCTAGCCTAAGTTTTAAACATACACATGAAAGTGTTTTAGAGTTAGCACTTTTTCCATTCATTTGGTCATATCAATTGATAACTTATATTATTATATAGTTCCCCTATAAATCTTACCCGCTCACGTATTATTTTAACTATGTAAAAACCACAAATTCTTATATATGTCACCCCTAGGTTAAATATAACCATAATACATAAATAATTGGGATTAATTGGTTAAGCCGTAGCTAATTAAGAACCTCAACCCTATCATATTAAATAAGTATTAATTAACCCCCATGGTTAATTAATAACTTTTTCCACCAATCCTTTCACTCCTGATGCAATTAAAAAACTTTAATCATGTCAGGCCCACCCTCCATTAAGCCCCCGCCACTTCACCTCCCCGATAGTCATCCAATCAAGACCCTCAGATTTGACGGTTTTCATGCATATCGCACGACCCTCCATGACCAAACATTAGCATGCGATCACGATTGGTTTTCTGAATAGTTCCATCGCCATGCGTTTCTCATCATATGGAATTTCCTAGTCTAGTCAAAATACTGCCTCCCCTCCATTAGCGGTTTGATGAAAACTGCGTACTACCACTTGCGAACAAAAAAACATCAAATCATTTTCCCGCTGACGCCACTTGTCCAAATCCCGAAACCTGCCAAATTTTTTACTTTGTATAAATAACAAAAAAGTAATTAGTTTGTCATCCTATTCTACAAATGCATACATCGATGCAAAATGAATGTCAAAGTTAACCATCTCGTGCACTTAATCACCAACCACCTTCAAAACTTATAGTCAATGCCACTCAAAGTCTGCCATTACACCCAGTGTACCTGCATTCCATCCCCCATTCCTAAAAGCAGGTATTTACCAATTCCTGTCAAGAAACCCTGTCAATACTCGCTTTCTCTGCAATTAATTGAAAAGAACCCCAAATTTTACCATAATTTCGTTGCTACAAATTGAAATTCAAGTTCCCCAGACCCTTGATTTTCACCAATTCCTCAAAAAAAAACCCCAGTTTCGTATCTGAATCCACAAGAGCCAGAATGGAAACCTATGTTGCCCTAACTATTGCACCTATTACTACCCCCCATGGTGACCTAGATTATTTGCCTCTGGTAGATAAAGATTTTCGAATAAAGGACTTGGACACGGATGAAGACCATCTGAAAGTCTTTTTCCAAAGCTGAGATAATCACTTGAATGGCCATGATGCCATAGGTCTGTGGGAATTCAATCTATCAATGTATTTTCTCCCCTCTGTGTTGGCATTATGATGCATGTGTTGTACTTGATGGCAACCCTCTCATAGAAGATCATCTCGCTTATATACATTCAGATGAATCTACTGAAGAGATATCAGATGTGACATAATACATAGACGCGGGACAACTCAAAGGAATCAAATGGCAAGTTCTTAGCAAGCTTTGCCATCAAGTCCAAAGGGGGAGATTGTCGGCATTATGGCTAAAGTGTTGTCCTTGATGGCAACCCATTCAGGTGATGGATCACTATACAACAGGACAGTAGCAGAGATTGATGATCAGCTCTCAAATATTGAAGAAAATAAGGAGTATGCAGGCACACCGTACAAAAGGTGCGTACACACAGGCATGTCTTATATAAAGTGCATACATACCCGCAGGTTACCCATTCATGAGGTGCGTACCCGTAGTGCACACACTTCAAGGCAGTAAAGCGCGCACACGTGGGGTTCCTGATATTTAACCCTTGGTATTTAGCCGATGGTATTGTGTTATCATGGTTTTGGCCCATGGTATTGTTTTATTTTATTATTATTATTGAGCCCCATGATCCTTGATTTGAGGAAGAGCTTGCCTATATAAAGCAAAGGAGATCATTTGGCTTGAGTATGCTTTTGGGTTGAACATCTTAAGAAGCTAGATTTGAAATTCTATTGATGGGTTATGAGAGATAGCTAGATCTAAATCAAGGAGAAACATGAGAACTACAAGTCAGATCTAATAACGGGTTGATATCTCCTCGGCATATGTTCAGATCTGTAGATCTGACAGTCTGGGCTATTCTTGAAGTCCTAAAATTATCTATACCCGGAGGTACGTAGGTCCAGTGAAAGAAAAGTGTGGAGATACGCAGCCACAGAAGCATTGCAGGTGCACGGATACGCAGGACCAGAAGCGCTGCAGATGCGGAGGGGCGCAGGCAGTTCATTGGACACAGAGCGCATGTACGCAGGAAGACTGTGAGGCACAATGCGCACGTACGCAGGGAAGCAGTTGGATACAATGCGTACTTATACGCAACTGTTATATGGGTGAAGCTGCGTACTTCTTATAAAATCTACTTAGCTATCCATGTTTATCATTGCTGTGTTCTGGGTTTTGAAGTGATGTCTAATTTCTGATACTAAGTTCTGATAACAACAGTGATTGATTAAATGTTTATACATTGATGGATGAATGGATCAGGTTCTTAATGACTCATCTTTATGTAATCTGATAGACTAGATCTGATTCTCATTATATAAGTATTGATCTAGTAATTGGAAGGTTGTTTGATTATGAGCTTCAATGTGGTTATTGGGTCCAGTATGAAAATTGGATGAAACATGGCCTTTCAAATTATGTGTTGTGCTTCAGTGTATCCAGTATGAAAATTGATGAAACGTGGTACCTGAAGGAGAGAAGATTGTAGGCCAGCGCCTACATACTAGTACTTAAGCTAGTATAAAAGCAAAGGGGAATCTTTGGAGCATTGTAGCAGGTAGTAGTGTGCGTACTAGTAAATGAATCGGCTAGTACAAGAGCAAAGGGGGTTGTAGCTCCCGTACTGTTATAAGATTGCACCAGTACAAATATTGTAAAAGGATTTTCTTATTAAGAAGAATATTGAGATGACTTGCAACAGGTGGTTTTCTCCCGCATTGGGTTTCCACCTTATATCATGGTGTTCATGTGTGTGCCTTATGTGTGATGATCTATTCTATGTTACTACATCTGTTAAATTATAATATGGTTGAATGTTCTAATGCACTCATTGAAGATCAATTAACTTAGTCATAAGAAGTTGTGGAAGTAGCATATATGAATCAGAGTTTGGAAATGAAAAAGTTTTATTAATGTGATAATACTGATTCACCCCACCCTCTCAGTATTATTTCCAGCACTCTGTGCACATTTTCCCTGACATTATCCATCAGTGTCATGCCAACTATGATCCCAACCTCAGAGCATTAATGTCCCAAAATAAAACTATCCTTTTCACAATTACTGCAGACTACATCAATGAGATGCTTCAATTTCAGCCCAGTGAAGCCCTCAACCCCATTTCCCTTGGACATTTGCTTGAGATATCCTCTAAATTGTCCAAGTCTAAAGTCAGCTTCCTTGGCCAGACTTTCATGCACAAAGAGCATCAACCCCAAAATCCCCCTCCCTATCTATCAGTTTTCTTCATACAAACATGCAAAATTATAGTTGATATGAAAGCTACAGCCATGGGATTTAATACCAGTGAATATGTAGATGAATTGACCCTAGTTTTGATGTCCATCCTTAGCCCTGGTCAGCCCCTAGTTGTCAAGTACAATTATGATGCATTTATTGCAGAGAAAATCCATGACCAGTTGATGAGACTGGTAAATGAAAAAGTGTTCAAGTATTCCTGATTCATATATCACCTTATCCTCTATTATCAGTCTGACAAATTCCCGTATCTGTCAGTAAAATTGACACAAAAGGTAACCCAAGATAAGTCATTTTTTGGAATCTAGTATTCCACAATTCTTTGGTTCGTTACTATTCATATATTAAATTCATTGACCAGTTTGTCCACCCAGTGACTACTATGTTGACAAGAAATTCTCCTCCTAGGATTAGTGATGAAATCAAAGGACCCTTCAGTTGTCTAAATAGTGTAGGGTAGGTGATTGGTACTTGTGCTAGAATCAAACAGAGATCAAGGTATATGGTTGTGAGCTTCCTCCATTCAAGCTACCAAAATATGTTCCATTGAGGTTGTTCGCATTGGAGTATTATAGAAAAATCATAAACTTAGATCAAATCCAGTGGACCAAGGCCAAGAAGAAAGCATAGTTGAGAATCAAGGATCACCTAGGCCTATTTGTCTACAACAATAGAGAAGCAGGCAAAGTAGAAAAAAAAATCCTAGAAAATATGAAATCAAGTAAAAGTTTTGGTTGGAAATATGACCCACATTGTTTCAATTGTGATAAGAGGATGAAAAATAGACTATCACCATATTTTCATCACAGAATCTTAGAAATTAAGCAATATGCTAATATGTATGAATGGAGAGAAGGAACTCTTGCAAAGATTGATAGTGATTAGGTCAATGTAGAAAATGTAATGAAAGACCTAGAAAAGACACTTGACCTGGATTGTTTTGAACGAGTACCAATTAAGACTTCTCTGAAGCTAAAACTAGGGACTAGTGCCTCAATAATTGATACTTCTGAAAGGCATTCATAGGAAAATAGTGCACCATTTGGAGGATCATCACAGGGAAGAGAACAAGAAATCAACATTCTAGCAATAGGGAAATCAAGCATGTCAAAGCAGCTAGAAACCTCTCAAAAATAGGCTCAAATACAAACTCACCTGACTCAAGTTAACACGGGAGACCCCCTAGTTTTGTAGACACCTCTGAATGAGGAAAAGAGCTTAAAGAGAGAAAAAAAAGTAGAAACCCCTGCCAGTGGTCCCTCAGACTAGCTTGGTGCTAAGAGGGATAGGCTAAATCCTCTTTCAAAAGAAGACTTTTTTGAAGAAACTATAGGGAGTTTGAGGAAAGGAGGTGAAGACAGTCAGCATTCATTCCCAGCAGGTAAGACACCTTCTAGTTTACAAAGAGAAGAGGTGGAAAGACATAAAAGCATTGAAGTTTAATTCTTCAGGACTTCATTTCGCAAGTCCTTAGACATCAAAGAAAAATTCAAAGAGATAAAGGCCAGAAATGAAGCATTAAGAGCCCGAGTCTACAATCAATATATGAAGATGGCTCCTACCAATCAGACTAGGTTGATGTCAGCTTATGACATCAAGGAAGGTAAGATGCTAATGAGCTTTTCAAAGCTAAATTATAGTAGCCCCAAACACTTGCAGACTACCTCAAAACTGATTTTGAAGTCTTGGCAGAGAACATTCACCCCTTAGATCAAATTGAATTACATAAGTAGACAGGGGAAATCATATATTCAACATT
>APFE031661470.1:0-16772 GCA_000404065.3 Pinus taeda
AGGGACTTCAAACCTTAAGAGAAAAATGATTATTGCAGCATACCAGCTACATGAGGCTAGGTTGTTGGGCACTGATTGCTCTCTCTTCGTTTCAGCTGTTTCATGCTCCACTATTTGACCATTCTCTGCCACATTGAACAAGAAATCAATGTCCAAAGACCTGCAATTTTCCTCAGTCAGCAATTTAGCAAGCACTTGACCCCTTACCGGCTTGGTGGGCTTCAGCTCTATGTTGAATTCTATCATTTTTGCAATCCATTTCACTCTTTTTCCATCAACATCAGGCTGTGTTAATACATCCTTTATTGCAGCAGAGGGCACGTATGCAACTATTTTGGAATGCAAGATGTATACTCGGAAAGCTTTCAAAGATTTGACAAGAGAATAAGCCTGCTTTTCAATAATATCGTACCTAAGCTCAGCATCCCTTAAGTTCTTGCTAAAAAAGGCCACTGGATGCTCTTGACTGGCTTCATCTTGTTGCAACAGAACAACTGCGATTGTGTCCTTAGAGGCAAATGAGAAGAGATGAAACTCCTTGCTATAGTCGGGGCTTATTAAAGTAGGAGCCTGCATAATAGCCTCTTTGATGGAATCAAGAGATTTCCTTGCTGCATCAGTCCATCTTACCTCTGCTTCCTTTTTCAACATGGAGGTTATGTGCTTGACTAGCTCTGCAAAATTAGGAATGAACCTCCTTACAAAGTTGATTTTGCCCAAAAAAGATTGTATATCTTTCTTTGATCTTGGAAGAGCCAAGGCCTGAATTGCTTTGACTCTTTCTGGGTCGATATGAACACCTGCAGCCGACACTACATGCCCCAGCAGTTTGCCTTCTTCCAAAGCGAATTGGGATTTTTTGGGATTGAGTGAAATCCCAAACCTTCTGCACTTCAAGAACACCTTTCTTAAATGTTGTAAATGCTCATGATGGCTGTTGGAATAGACTGTTATGTCATCAAGGTAGATTAGCACAAATTTATCCTTTTCTCCCACAAAAGCTATATCCATAGCGCGCTGAAAGGTGGCTCCAGCATTCATGAGCCCAAATGGCATTTTTGCATACATGAATGTGCCCCAAGGCGTGGTAAATGCTGTCTTCTCTTGATCATCCGGATGTACTGCAATTTGATTAAAGCCTGAAAATCCATCTATAAAAGACATTACTTTGGCACCTGAGACTTGCTGCAACAAATGCTCCATTTTTGGCAGAGGATAATTGTCCTTTTTGGAGCACTTATTTAGATTCCTGAAATCAACACATAGTCTGATTTCTCCATTCTTCTTCCTCACGATAACCAGATTCGCCACCCATTTAGAATATCTGAGAGGCACTATTATCTTAGCAGCCAGCAACTTTTTAATCTCTTTCTCCACCAGAGGAAGGAGCAACGGGTTCATTGGTCTCAGCTTCTGTTTGAAAGGAATAGTGTCTTTTTCAAGCGGAATTTTATGCTGAATTACATTTTTGTCATATGTTTTCAGATCGTTGTATTCCCAAGCAAACACATCAGCGAACTGCCTCATTAGCTCGCAGTATTCGGTATTCTGCTCATCAGATAGTTTATCGGACAGATTAATGAATTTGGGCTGGGCTGGGCTCCCTATGTTATGCTTACACATAGTAGCTTGGTCTTCTTTATAGGCAGCTTTGTAAGGCACATCATTATGATCAAACAATCGCTCAAGAGGAATTAAACCCTTAGGAATGTGGTTGCTAGGAAGTTGGACTATGCTATTCTTGCCAATCTCATTTTTAAACTGAAACTTGGGAGCTTCTAGCAAAGCATCATTAATTTGGTCAACTTGCATTTCAGAAAACTCATCAATGACTTGAAGAAACCTATTCAACTCATCATCATCATCAAAAACTTTCCAGTGGTGGACATTATCAGGCACAGAGGGTCTATACTTCATTTGTACCTCATAAACTAGTTTGGGAGGAGATCGAGGAGTAAACAGACTAGCTGAGACAGCAAGGGAGTCAGCAAGCTGATTTTGGGCTCTAGGAATATATGAAATGCAGAAAAAATCAAAGGAGTCTTTGACTCTCCATACCTCATCTCTATAAGCTCTCAGCCTTGGATGCTTTGCTTGGAATGTTTTATTTACTTGCTGAATTATCAGATCAGCATCTCCAAATACCTTCAGCTTCTTTATTCCTCTGTCTTTGGCTGCCTGAAGGCCCAATAGCAGAGCTTCATACTCTGCTATGTTGTTTGTCACCTGAAATACCAGATTTAGGGACAACTCAACTCTTTCTTGCCGTGGGGATACTAGCACCACCCCTGCTCCTGCTGTCTCTTTGGTGCAAGCTCCACCAAAAAACATCTCCCAAATCTGTTCTTGTATATCAAGCTCGGCATGATCTGAATGTTTCCTGATTTGCAATGCAGCCTTCTGAGATTCTTCTATTTGGAGAATGCATGCTCCAAAATCAGTGTCTACTGCATATATGGGATGATTTGTGGGATTCTTCTCATCACTAATGATATATGCCAGCTGTGCTTCTCTATATAGTCTCCTGCTTTCTCCTCCAAACACTGGGACAGTTGCATAAGATAGATCATTCTGTAATGTCCCTCCTAGTTTCTTAATCCACCCTCTAGATAACAGCATACCAAACTTCGGTGGGACATCGGCCACCACTATATCCATCATCATACTCTTCATGGGCAGCTGAGTTAAGGTAATGGCTAGATCCTTGATCAATCCAGCCTGCTCCGACTGCGAAATGCCGACACGATCTGGACCGTTGATCGGCCAGATCCAACAGCTGATATGATTTCGGACCGTCAAGCCTGCAATTTTAGATTTTCCATAATTTTAGAGTATTTGTGCCTCCCGATAGGGTATTTTCGCCCTCCAAAAGGCTTTCCTCCTGCAATTTTTTCAATCGGTGAAGGCTATGAGAGGACTGATAAGGCTTTTGGAGCACTTTTGTATCCATTTTTGGGCATCCTTTCGCGCGCAAACAACCTAATCAGGACTGCATTTGATCCTCAAATGTTGGATTTTGTAGCAGAGCTAATAGTAACCCATCAAAAGTTGCACCAGAGTAGTGTTGAATAATTTTATCTACCTATATTTCTATGGATGAAATGTTGTATACCTCTTTAACTTTATTTCCATTTTTTCCCAAAATGTATTCCAAAATGCAATAAGAAATATTATGTTCTTGTTTGAGATGTTTCTCCTTGGTGTCCCAAAGTGTACCCAAACCTATCTAAAGAACAAGTCCATTTTTTATTTCCCATTAATTACATTTTTATTGGACACTGTATCCTTGAGATAACTTTTGGATAGAAAATTATGCTAAGCAAATAATATTGTTTTTAAACCAAATGTCCTAAATCAGTTTAGCTCCTATCATATGGACTATATGACAATACCTTTCAAATATCTAATCAATAGGATAGCTTTGAACTAAGACAAATAACTAAATTAGCTAATTATGGTTATAGAAGAATAAAGGAAATAACATAATAGACTTCATAGCCTACACCAAATATTTTAATATTTGCCATTATAGAAAATGCATAGAAATAACATTTTAGCACAGGAACAATATTCCAATGATTCTATGATAAAGAAACAGTGTAATTTTATGAAATACTATACAATAATCTAACTATTCAATTAGATATATGATAAAAAACGCATTCTATCATAAATCTCTCTATATAACATAACAATACCAAAATATAGAACATTCAGTCCTTGATTTAACCTCTTAAGATATCCCATATAAATTTAAATAATTACAAAAATAAAAAATAATGTAAAACTTACCAGGAAAAAAAACTATCACAAAAGAGTACACACTACCAAGACCCGAAAGAAAAATATTTTAATTGAAAATTGTAGTAATATTATGCTTAGATACCTCTTTCAGAATATGAACCCTTTCCTTAATTTCTTCTTGACAATTTATATAAAATTATTACACCATTTTAGGAACAACAATTTACAAATATCTAATGGTATTTCTCCTTTTCATTTTTCGTATTGAATTTTATTGTTGAAATCAAGATATTTACCTGGAAAATTTGACTAACTACTCCCAATCCCATTCAACTGGATAGAAGTATTATATCATTCTCCCATAGGCAATATCGAAGTATGTATACTTATGATATGTTGGCTTCATCGAGAATAAAAGTTTAACTTAAAAAGGAATATCAAGATTGTCCATCAATCTATCCAGGAATTTAAATAATGAAAAAATAATTTGACTGCTTTCAATATAAAACTAATTCCGTTGGCATTTAAGGTATAAACTCAATTTTACACGCTTCCGTTTATTACACGATTTTTTTTCGAAGAAGTTATGGAAAATTAATTATAAGGAAGGAAGTGTAATTAAAATGATTGTGAACGGAGTATAATTAATAATTAAAATATTTCTATTATAAATATATTTATAATAAAATTATTTTAATTTATTGTTGAAAGTTTTTTTATTTCCAATTTTTAATATTTATTTATTGTTGTAGTGTAATTAAAAGAGTTTGATAGGTTGTAATGGACTTTTTAATAAAATTAAAAAAAATTGCGTTGGAGTGGTATTAAAGAGTTTGTTAAATTACATTGACTTTTAATAAATTTAAACAATTATATTCGTGCCACATGGTTCCCCGCTTAACAATTTTTTAGGGATTTGAGATTATTCCAATTCTATAAGTTCCTCAATATTTGTTTAGAGAATCTTCGGCGAAATCACATCATTAATCATTTGTCGACACGTTTCGAACCAACTAGTGTGCTTCATCGTCAGGACAAGTTGAAGATACAGATCCAGTTTAGCTAGATAAATAATTAATAACATTAATTTGTTATGGATCACAGAAGTCTAAATTTCCTCAATATTATTTATAACATTAATTTAGAATTCCTTTTTTTTTAAAATTAAAGTGACGCATTACCATTTTATACATGGATAAGGTAAATGTGTGCATGAGTAAGAAAATTCTTCTTGTTGCAAACAATTTTTTTGGTTATATTTTTAGAATGTTTTTTTTTTCTTAAGTTATAAATATGTATAAATAAATTAAATAATTTAATTTGCCTAGATATATTCATATATGAAATATTTTAACAATCATGTTTTTTATGTGTTAGTTTAATATAAATAATATAATATAGATATAGTTTGTCAAGTTGTGTGAGATGAAAGTTATAGGCTTGATTTTTGGTTTTAGAAATAGTGACCTACGAACATCTATGTGGTCAGAATATTTTGGGTATTGCAAAGGGTCTGGTCAGACTAACCTTAACATAACTAAAATTTTACCATAGAATTTCAAATTGATAACTTTCACATCACATAATGACTCAACAATACACCTCATTACACATAATAACTCAATAATACACCTCATTACAATCTATTTTATAGTCTTCTATAAATAAATCAATATATGTAAACTTATATTTTTAATATTATCTTTTAATTAATTTAAATATAAATCAATACATGCCCTCCACTCTAAACTTCGTAGAGTACCTATAAACCTAATCAATTTAAAACATATGCAATTTAAAACATATATAACGAAGTCTATGAAAATTACTTTATAATTTAAAAGGTTATCAATAAATAATCTATTTTGTGACGAAGAAAAAATGGCAGAAGTTAGATAATGGTGGGTAAAATAAGATTATATGATTATGTATGACCCGAAAAAAATGCACAAATTCTACAATGGTGATTAAAATATGAATATGTGAATTGTGATTAATGTCTATCTAAGTAAAATTAGCCAAAAAAAAATATTTCAAGTTTTAAAAAATAATAAAATATAAAATGGGTGATTCTCATTATCATTCCACTATATGATGGGTTACTAAGAGATGGTATTTTAAGACCTATTAAGACTTATCTTCTAGTTGATATCAATTTTATAAAGATTAGTGTAGAAGATAAGGGATTTACATAGAGTATCTTGTATATTATTAAATTGAATTTTTGTATAAAAAACTACGGATGAATATCGTAAATCACTATAATAAAAACTATTGAATTGTTGTATATGGTAAAAGATAATTTTATAATTAGATTTTTTTTTCTCTTCCATCTTTCGGTGGATAGCATGGTTTACCAAAGCCATGGGCTTGAAAATCACCCTTAGGAAACGATTCTAGACCATGGTGATTCATTGACATCCACTTGGATGAATCCCCCTTCCTTTAGAAGAAATGGTCTCCATTGCATCAATTTTCCTCATAAAAAGGGGAAAATTCTACTAATTTTTCTCATTGTGAGCGAGTTGCCTTAGTGAAGAATTTGTCTTTTCTTGAAAACTCGATAAAGTTTTACCTTATGCTACTAAGTATCCTTCCTCTTGGTGTCGATGATTCAATCTATTGTAGCCTAAAACTTGTGGAACTTCATATTGGTCATGTCATTATTTGTACTTGGATTTGGCCTTTTTTAAGACATCATGAACTTCTTGCTGAAATTGTTGGACCTGTCCAACAATTTTGGCCATTTGATCTACTTGGACATAAGCATGGGAAGAATTTGTTCGTGAAGATGTAGCGAGAAGAGTGACATCAATGGGGGTTGTTAGCTAGAACCCTAAAGATTTATGAAAAGAGCTATTTTGTGAACATCTATGTTCTAACCATGTTGAGCATAGGGAGGCTATCATCCCATGTATGTGGATGTTTGACCTAGAAGTGTAGAGGCACCCTTAAAGGTGAGGTGAATATATCTATGGACCCTTCTACAAGCTTGTACATCTATTTATGTTTTGTAGAGAGATATTGGGATGAATTTATGGTGGTTTTAGTGACCTTTCTTTCTCCTTTTAGCTAAACCATGAAGAGGAAAAACTTGGAAGTATGAGAGACTACGTTTTGGAATTTGTTTCCAATATAATGAATTTCCTATAGTTGGATATACCTTGACTATCCTATAGAGTTGATCTCCCAAAGTAAAAATGACACTACGATATTGAGACTCATAAACAACATAATGTTTCCCCATATAAGGCTACACTAGAAGAATGTCACAAACTTCAAGTGGGGTTCATTGATAAACATTCATGGATATTCCACTAAATAGTTCGTAAACACAAATTTGATAAACATATATTGAAAATTCGAAATTTGCAATATGAGGGTTGTTGTCAATAGACTTATGGATTGTTAGGTTCTTTTTTTATGCATGTAATATAGAAATGTAGAAAATAGAGAAAAAACAAAAATATAATCACTGACAACAATAATAACACAAGATATAGCCAATGAAACTATTTCGGGAGACAACCCAGTTGGAAGGTGAAGTTGTTCTAGTCTCTCTTTCTTTGAATGGAAATGGTTGCAAGTACAAAGAAATGAGACATGTGGCTCATACTCTACTAAAATGCACATAACCTATCTTTTTTCTCTCTCCCTATCCACTTTAGGCTCCCATACTCATATATGGAAAAATTTTCACTTGAATATAATGGAAAGCTGTGTCCTCCTATATTTTTCCAATAACCTATCAATGGTTATTTTTGACTATTTCAACTCTAATTAGAGTTACGATAGATAATTCTTCATCACAGCCACATGGATGGACCCTTTTCGATGAATAATGGGCAATAACATGGCATACTCTCAAATCATGTTAGCAATAATAGGAAGAGCAACTTCCAGGTGGCATAACGATGTCATATGGACTCTAAATGAGGTGATTATTATGGTATTGTAAAGTTGTATATGTGTATAATATTGGGTCATTGGTGCTTAAGATGTAAAATTTCACCCCTCAAAAAGAATTGTTTCATGCCTCAAATTGCTTCTAGAAGTTTTCATACCCGAGTTTTCCAAATGACGACCCTCTAGTACAAATGGGCTTATGAACTAGTTCCTCCAACTTTTCCACTCTTAAAGTATCAACATGCACGAAAAAATAATATAATGATCCAATCTAAATCACACCTCCTCATACCTCCTCATTGTAGAAGGATTTTGGTCCCCAAATGCTTCTACTAAATGAGGTGAGAAAATGTTTCCTCCACCTTCTCTCATGTGTACCATTTAACCTTACTTAGAATTTATCCTTTCAAACTAATATACGAAAGGTAGATATTCCCATATCTTGTAGCTTTGGACCTCTTGTGAAAAATCCTATGTCCACTCTACCTAAAATTTGGTGCCAAATCATCCTATTCTCGATCCATATATAGGGTTGATGGAGCTTTACCTTATCTACATTCACCACTAAGTAAATTCAATTGTATGGGGGTATATTGAGTCTATGAGCACCATCTCCAACCTTTTCCATTATCTCAATGCGGCCATATCTCAAAACATTGTGTTCGTTCCCAAGAACCTATAGCCTCTTCTTATTAAACCATAATACTTTATCTCTCACCTTCAAGGACTTTTCTGTTGTATGTTGATCATGCATGGAATTGTAATTTTCCTATGAATTTTGAAGGGTCTCTTGTGCCTATTTATGGATTTTCCTAATCTTATCAACATTTTCTTCTTCCCTTAAGGAATCCCGTATAATATCCTCCCTGACTCCTTATTTTTTATATGAAATATCAAAATTTGAAGGTGGAAAATATCCCAAAAAAAAATTGAAATGGGGACTTACATGTAGAAGCGTGTCCTACTCTATTATAAGAGTGTTGTATATATACCTAATTTTTTTCCCAAGTATTTTGATTCTTCTAGTTGTAACCCATCAAAATTTGCGCCAGAGTAGTGTTGAATACTTTTATCTATCTATGTTTCTATTGATGGAATGTTGTATACCTCTTTAACTTCATTTCCATTTTTTCCCAAAATAAATTCCAAAATGTAATAAGAAATATTATGTTCTTGTTTGAGATGTTTCTCCTTGATGTCCCAAAGCGTACACAAACCTATCTAAAGAACAAGTCCATTGTTTATTTCCCATTAATTACATTTTTATTGGATATTGTATCCTTGAGATAACTTTTGGATAGAAAATTATGCCAAGGAAATAATATTGTTTTTAGAACTAAGGTCCTATATCAATTTATCTCCTATCCTATGGACTATATGGCAATACCTTTCAAATATCTAATCAATAGGATAGCTTTGAACTAAGAAAAATAACTAATTTAGCTAATTATTGTTATAGAAGAATAAATGAAATATCATAATAGACTTCATAGCCTACACCAAATACTATAATATTTGTCATTATAGAAAATGCACAGGAATAACATTTTAGCACACGAACAATGTTCCAATGGTTCAATCATAAAGAAAAAGCACAATTTTATGAAATAGTGGACAATAATCTAATTATTCAATTAGAGATATGATAAAAACAATCACATTATATCACAATTCTCTCTATATAACATAACATTACAAAAATATAGGGCAATCAGTCCTTAATTTAACCTCTTAAGATATCCCATATAAATTAAATAACTACAGAAATGAAAAAATAATGTAAAACTTACAAAAGGAAAACTATCACAAAAGGGTACACACTACCAAGACCTGAAAGAAGAATATTTTGATTGAAAATTGTAGTAATATTATGCTTAGATACCTCTCTCAGAATATGAACCCTTTCCTTAATTATTCTTGAGAATTTATAAAAAATTATTACAACATTTTAGGAACTAACTAATGAAAATAGAAACAATTACAAATATCTAATGTTATTTCTCCTTCTGTTCATTTTTCCTATTGAATTTTATTGTTGGAATCAAAGATATTTACATGGAAAATTTAGCTAACTACTCCCATTCCCATTTAACTGGATAGAAGTATTATATCATTCTCCCATAGGCAATATCGAAGTATTTATACTTATGATATGTTAGATTCATTGAGAATAAAAGTTTAACTTAAAAAGGACTATAAAAAGTGTCCATCAATCTATCCATTATAGTTGGCTCCTTCAACATTCCACTCATGTCTAAAAGCTAGCTTGGATTTTCTCTATTTCTTAATAAATGTTCTTTGTATGCATATAGAGATATGAACTTGTTATTTTTAACCCAATAGGAAGGCACACCCATTTGCTTTAAAACATGAAATATTGATTTGAATAAATCAACCTCCCTTTTGACTATCCTTCATTTATCATGTGCTTTCCATACAATGTTCTTTTAGTTGAAACTTTGTTAGTCTCCATTATGACATAGATTTTATCATCCACACCCAAAGTTATTAGTTATTCTTGACTCCTAGAGTTGATGAAATTCACTATTTTGGAGGCAATATAGGGCGTATATCATAGCTTTACCTAAATTCTATCATTGATATGCTTAATGTTATAGAGAAAATTTGATTCATACTCAATGATCCTAATCAATCCCTATATTTCTAAAATACTAGTCACTATCTCAACCCAAAGAATTTTTCCTTCTTGAATCAAAGGCTATGTTCCCATTAGCTAACTTTTCAATCAATCCAATATCTTATGTAATCCTTCCTTTAAGTCCCAATTAGTGTGGACTATTGCTTTTCTATCAACTAATTCATCTCTGAGATTACTTATCTCTGAAATATTCACCATGAGTATTTTCTTGAGATTTTGAATTCCAAGATCTTTAATATTCAAAGATGATATTGTTTTAGCTACCTTTCTAGAAGCATCTACCTTTGTTGTTGGTGATAAATAAGTTGATGTGAAAACATGTTTAGTATTTTCTTTTGTCAAGAGTTGAATCATTTACACTTAGTGTCCACTATTCTTATTTTTCCCAGTTATTAGAGACAATAGTTGTTCCTTCTCTTTTTATTGTAGCTTTTAATTTAATTGCCTAAACATGTTCAATACCTAGCATTTAAATATTTCTGTTGAGCACATAAATATTTTTGTACCTAGACTTTATTATGTCATGTATGGGAGAAGAAACCCTTAGGTCTATTTCCATTCTAATAATACATTGCTTGAAGTCATTGATCTTCATTTTTTTGCTTCTTGTATCAATCTACTCATGTCTCAATTGATTAGTGACCTTTGTAAGCTTAGTTTCTAACTTCAAAGCATTGATTATAATACTTTTTAAAATCCTAATGATGACCTCTCTAGTCTAACTATGCAAATCCATTTAGTCCACTAGATTTATTTTCTTCAAATCTATACTAAACTTTGTTTCCATGTAATATTTTGTACTTTTCATATTTTAAGCTTTAGTTTCCAAAATTGTGACATTCAACTATCCTTTCCCATAATCTAAAGTAGATAGTAACATTACTTGTGAAGAACTTGAACCTTTCTTCCATAAATATGTATAATCATCTTATTTCATCTTTATATTCTTGTTTTATATTTATATATATAGTGAATAGATGTTTTCTTATTTCCCTGGCATTGAAGGTTACATACCATAAGATGATTTATCTTGAACTGTAGAAGCTATTGAAAAAATTTCCCAATTGACAGAAAGCTCACTTGATGTACCTTCCTTTGTGCTTGGAGCTAAAACTGAGATCCTCCCTTCTTCAATTTTAGGATTTTTGTTCATTGTTCATTTTTCATACTATCTCTATAAAACTGAGAAGGACATATATGTTTATGCAAATCCTCCCTTAAGGAATTTCTCACTTTTCTATGTAGTACCCAAAATAATTGGTTGTGAATTTTGGCCTACTTCCTAACTAGTTTGAGTAATCTTCTCTAGATCTTGCTCCCAAACATCTATGTTCACAAATTGTTATATTTATGTTTTTAGCATATGTTTACAAGGGGGGGACCCCTATTTTATTCTGCTTTATGATATTAACTTTTGGGGATCATATTTACACACTTATCCATGGGAAAATTTCATTTGTTTCATCATTTCCTATACTTCATGCAACTTTTCGCTTTTAAACTAAGAAACATCCAACTTATTTATTCAGTTTTGACATAGTTGAATGCTTCTTTGACACAAAATGAATGTGATCAAAATTGAGGATCTATTTGATAATATTTAATGCAAATATGCTCACAGTTAGGAAAATTAGAACCATGTATGGAGGCAATTCACAACCATATATTCTAGTTAGATTGTAATCTCTGCAAAGTCTTTAAACATAGACCAATATTTAATTCTAGTATTAAGGTTGAGATGTAAAATAGTCTTAATTTTTGGAAACATTTAGCGGGGAGCTCATCAAATAATACACTATATGGAATTGATAAAATTTTATTGACAACATTAGCAAAACCCAAAAGTTTGGGACTTCTTCTAAACATTGGAGTCGAATGAATTAGAAAAGTAGCATTTCCAACCAAATCCTTTATATAGAGAGGAAAATTTTAGAATGCATCCACCTAAAAATAAATATATAGATATACAAGGATAAACTAATACCTAAAAGAATTAATGATACAACAATGGGTTAATTAGACATTAATGACATCAGGAAATTACTAACTGAAATGGAATCCGATAAAGAACATTTTGGTCAGTGAAAGACAAGTTAAAAAAGTGAATGCAATATCATCTTAAAATTGGTTGTCATAATATCCTAATAAAAAATAGAACATGGTTATGATATATCTCGACATTTATGGGAAGATATTTGAGAGATAAGGAGGGTCACTCTGTAATAATTGGGGACTCAAATACAAGAAGTATTCAAGGACAATTGGCTTTTCATTATAGGTTAGGTCATTCTAACTTTGGCTCAAGAAATATTCATTCAAAGGTTGTGTTTGATTAGGTACTACTACCATGAAATTTCTTGAATGGTTGTGGGGTTAATATAAAATGGGAGTACTCCATTCTTAGATAAACTATTATGTTTACTAGGTAAATAATTCTCATCACACCATAAAACGAATTTAGGGTAAGGTCAAGTCTAGGGAATGATGAACTAAACTAGATAAGACTCTTAGATTAACAAAATAGTTTATTGGTATTGAAAAGATTGAAAATTTCCACTCCCCATGTTCATATAAATCAAATTCATTGTGGGTTTCATGTGGATTTTCGTCCTAGTTGTTAGACCCTATGGTGCTAGAGCACACCCTTATCTAATCCACATGCCAAGTGCATGCCATGAAACACTGTCCTCCCACATCTACCCATGCAACCGGCTAGTTAGGGTAAACATGCGATGAGAGGCCACTATGATATGATTAGAACACCCAATTCATGTTAAGGAAGTGGAATTGATGGAAGCACACCATACATATAATACTTATCAGTTACAGGACCCTCAGGAGCCAGTCAAATACTTTAGACAACTTGCCTTGGGGTCCCACTGAGATTTTGGACAATTTGAGGATCACTCGCTCCCATGTTATAGGCATGACTGTGACCAGCAACTCAAATTCGCTCTCATAGGCTTGCCTGCTAGTGACCAAAGACCAAAACAGTTAGTGCTATGCCAGTGACTCTGGGAGTAGAGCCACTTTTTCAAGCCCAAAGTCCAGCTGGCTACCCAGAACTGAACCATCTCTTCATATTAGTGAATTGACATGGAAATGATAGTACTAAATCAAATACTTATTCAAGACCTTAATTGGACCCCTACTAGCCACGATAGGAAATTTTTCAAACATGTTGCAAATGTGTAAGCTATAGGAGTAATTAATAGTTCTGAGCATAGGGGTTTCATACTTAGCTGAGAATTGCTAAGAACCATGGATGCCTAAACACATCAACTTCCATTCCATCCATTAGGTCATAGAGACATTGGTCATTAAGTTACAGGTAAAAGCATGAGGAAAGCCATAATTTTTTGTTGTCATAGAACACATACATAACCCACATAATAGGGACAAAAATACCAATGAAATCACAACCATATAAACCACATATAACCCATCATAATTCTCGTAAAGATACGAGGAGAAATAATCTTTTAGTAGTGATGATGTTGGGTCCCTATAATACTAGTGATTACACCATTACTATTGTATTTGTACCCCTTATTAATATTGTTGTGCCCCTATTACCCCCATATTGTTCTTACTGTGCCCATAGAATCCCTCTATTGTTATTTTTGTGGCTTTATATTATTATTGTTAGGTCGGCTGGGTTATATTTGACTCCTTAGACTCCTATATATCAAAAAGGAGGTTTTGTCATTTGAATCATCAAAGAATTGTTCATTTATGTAATGTAAAGGAGGTTTCCCCCTTGAAGAGGCTGAATTTTAAGGCACTGAGCTATCTTCTCTATCTTTTTCTTGAGCTAGTTTCATAACATTTGGTTTTAGAGCTTTGGATTCTAGGGTTTCGCTGCTCCAAACATGTCATTGTGGTATTTGCGCTATAACTTTTTTTTTGCGATGTTTTAGAAGCTAAAAAAACAACCCATTTGAGAAGGCATCGCATTGAATCTCAGGTCCGAATTTCAGAGCTTTTTGCACTATATATGCGGAGATATGATCTGAGGAAGTTGGTCTTTTTGCAGACTCCTCAATTACATTCCAAATAGGTGACCTGGGGAAAAGAATCATAACCTTTTCTCTGAGAATTGGATTAAAATTTCGTAAGAAGGTGCAGAAAGAGAATGGACTTTAGTTTCTTGTATATATTTTTCAAAGCCAAAGGTCGAAACAGTGACTTGTGGCACGTTTTACAAGTTTGCTCTACTGAACTAGTCTATAATCAGGTCATTGTGGGAGATTTCTCATAACTCTTCCTTGGAGAATCCAATTTGGATCAGACTAGTGGCATTGGAAAGAGGACACAGAGGGCTACAACAGGTTGCAATTTCAGAACTAGATGATCTGAAAGTACAGAGATACATCAGAGGAAATATCGAGCTCCTACAAAGTGAAAAAAAGGTATGTAGATTCTTTTAAATTTTTGCTTAAGATTAGTTTGAAAAATTATTTTGAAGGAATTCAAAGGGCTAGTAGAGCATTATTATCGGTAACTAATGCCCCGAGGAAAGAAAATGCAAACACCTATTAAGGAACCTGAAAGCTCTAACATGACTCATGAAGAAGAAGAAGAAATGCTATATGATATATCAAAATTACAAGAACAAGTGCAACAAGTGTCACTTGCACAAAAAACAACAGAACCTAAGATGGATGCTTTAAGGAAAGATGTAGAAGCTAAGATGGATGGTTTAAAGAAAGGTGTAGAAGCTAAGATGGATTGTTTAAAGAAAGACGTAGAAGCTAAGATGGATGGCATGGAAGCTAAGATGAATGGCATGGATGCTAAAATTGATGGCTTGGATGATAAGATGGAAGAATTGGAGATAAATATGAATAAGTTGCTACAAGAAATGGTCACTAATGGTGAAAGGGTTCTAAAGGAAACTCATGATGAGAACAAAAGAAATGTTAATCATGATTCCATAGACTCTAATGTTGGATTGAAGACCCACATATCCAAAAATCGATATGAGGAAGTTTGATGGCAAGGATCCCGCAACATGGATATTACAGATGGAGCAATTTTTCGATCTCAATAATGTGCAAAACACACAAAAGGTACGTATGGAAACTTTATATTTGGAACCAAATCAGTTGTATGGTATCAATGGCTTTGATCTCGTAAAAAATTTATCAATTGGGCAATTTTTACGGAAGAATTGATAGCACATTATGAGGATACAAAAAGAAACACTTTTATTAGCCAATTGATAAGTCTCAAACAAAAGGGTTCAATAATGGAGCACATTGAGGAGTTCCAAAAATTGAACATAAGGGTAAAAGATATTCCAGAGGAGCATAGGATTGATGTGTTCATGGGGTCTTTAAAGGATAATATCCAACATGATGTTCACCTTTGGGAACTTGATTCATTAGAGAAGGCATTCAGGTTAGCAAGAAAAATGGAAAGCAAAATTATGGTAACCAGGAAGCATACCACTCACAACTATAAAGACGGAGTGTTGTTGCCCCTAGTCTTCCACAACCTATAAGGTTGACACCACAACAATTGGAAGAAAAAAGAGCAAAAGGGCTTTGTTACAGTTGTGATAGCAAATACACTAAAGGTCACAAGTGTGCTGAGAAGAAATTATTCTACATAGATTGTGAAGAGGAAGAAGAAAAGGAGCAAGAAAGGTCAAAAGAAGAAGATATACTCCACGAACAAAGCCTAGATGAAGAAGAAATAAATATGACCATATCTTGTAATGCATTGGTAGGAATTACCACTCCTCAAACTATCAAGATAGAAGGACAAATCAAGAAGAAAAACGTAATAGTGTTGATTGATTCAGGAAGCACCCACAATTTTATTCATTGTAAGGTAGAAAAAGAATTGAATTTCTTCCTATATCCAGCACTAGAGTGTCAAGTGATGATTGCAAATGGAGGAACTATTAATTGCTCTGGAAAGTGCCATAATATCAAGCTATCCATGGGAGAATATGTATTGACTAGCCCAATGCTTTCCATTCCGATGGGAGGTGCTGATGTTGTACTAGGAGTCCAATGGCTACAATAGCTTTTAATTTTCAAGAACGTTTCACCAAATTTTCTACGAAAGGAAAGGAAGTTGAATTAAGGGGTATTGCAGGGAAACCAGGAAAGATAATAAGCTCTAATCGTATGAAAAGCTTCTAAAAAAGGAACAAAGAGGTGTAATTGCACAATTATGTTCGCTAGATGTTTCCACATCGGAATCATCTATTTCTCCATATCTCCAAAAAGTTTTGGACAATCATTCCAAGGTATTTGAGACTCCCAAAGGTCTTCCACCTATTCGTGATCATTATCATGCTATTCATCTGATTCCAGGAAGTGTTCCTCCAAGCATCAGGCCATACAGATATCCCTATGCCCAAAAGAGTAAAATTGAATGTATGGTTACAGAAATGCTAGAGGCTGGTATAATTCAACCTAGTCAAAGTTCTTTCTCTCCTCCAGTAGTA
>APFE031661475.1:0-15549 GCA_000404065.3 Pinus taeda
GTATTCTTCTGTGTTTCATGTGCATTGATTCTTCTTCTGGTTATATGTGTTCAACTTGATCTTGCTCAAATCTATTAAACTTCTGCAAGTTTGAGTGTAGAAGTAGATTAAAGTATTTTGCATTAGTCATATAGTATTATCAAGTTAATCAACAGTCATAATTTCTACATGGTATCGGAGAAAAGTTTATCGAAGCAATGAACAATATACAGAGAAGAAAATTCGAAGTTTGAAGTTCAGGGTTGTAGGTGTGAATCGAATTCATCTCATATTTCAAGGTTGGTCGATGGCATTCTATGGCTTGAGACTCTAGTATGCCTTGGAAGGTAGCTCGAATTACATAGCATGGAAATATCGCATGGAGGTTGTATTAGAAGACAATGGCTTGAAGGATTTCATTAATTAAGAAATCCCAAAGCCAGGCTCAACTAATGCACAAGAGTTGTCTAAATGGAAGAAGTGTGTGGCGAGGGTGAGATGGATTATCCTTGAGGGAGTTTGAGACCATATTGTCTCGAGTCTCCATGGGAAGGATACACCATATTCAATGTGGAAGACATTGAAGGACCTCTACCAAAACAGTATTGACCAGAGGAAATTGACACTCAAGGATAAGCTTCGAAGGATCAAGAGGGAGAACTATGATACTAATTCCACATATCTGAACAAGTTCACCATGTGCAGAGATGAGATTAGCATTGTGGGAATAACTACTTCAAATGATGATATGGTGAGCCTCGCTCTCCTCAGCCTTCCAAAGAGCTGGAATAGCTACTAAGACTCTGTGAATGGAAGGTAGAAATTGTCGGATTGGGAATGACTGTGGTTGGACCTCATGTAGGAGGAGATTAGGAGGAGCACATGAGATGGTTCTTCATCCAACGATGATGAAGAAAATCTAGCCTTAGCAAGTAAGGCAAGGAAAGGGAAGGGGAAAGCATCCCATTCCAAATCGAATTCTTCTCGTGGAGGGAAGAACGTTGACAAGTGTAAAGTGAGATGATTTAATTGTCATGATATGGGTTATTATGCAACTGATTGACCATCGAAGAAGTCTAAGAAGGGATCCTCGGAAGGATCTTAAGGTGATGCACTAGCCTCTCAGTTTGAGATGGACTTCACCCTCATCACATGCATCGTGTCATCGATGATGGGTTGTGGTTGGTATCTTTATAGTGGAGCCTCATTCCACATGACCAACGATAAAATTTTATCCAGTACCTTGGAGGAGAAAGACCTCAAGATGCACATAGAGATGGGTGACGATTAAAGGTATAGTGTTTTAGTAGTGGGCACAATTGCTTTTTAGAGGGAGCGTGGAGCTCTTATCACCTTGATAGATGTGAAGTATGTGCCTAGATTGAAGAATAATTTGGTATCGATCGTGAAATTGCAGGAAAAAGGCTACAATGTTGTCTTTAGTAAGGGAAAGGTTTTCCTTAGACACATCACCACGAGACAGGTGAAATAGATCAGTTCACGAGTCAAGAATTTGTATTCTCTTGAGGTTCAAGATGCATGTAAAGCCTTGAGGAGCAAGGAAAATGTTAGGGACTTGGTGGTTGAGAGGGAGAGTAAATTACCTCTCAACATGCACCCCTAGAAGAAGTCTCAAACAATTGTGGAGGAGCCACAATTGGAGATGCTGAGAGGAGACTGAGTGGAGGCATCCACTCATGCAGAGACCTTGAGTAGGGGGAAATTTTGAGCAGAGTTAGTAGAGGGATCACATGCAGCCATACCTCTAGGTGTGAGGTGGGGCAATGTGAAGTGATAGTGCCAGGAAGGTTGAAATTGGGCAGGGTCCATTGAGAGGTTTTATCTCATGGATCATACCTTGCTGCAGGAGCCCAAAGTACATAGTAGCAGGAAGGATCAGATGGATTGACGCAGTCAAAGATCAAAGTGACAGAGGCTAGAGCAATCAGATATTGAAGAGCATAGAGAAGGATTAGCAATAGTGTAGAAAGGAAGAGTCAATAGAAGTGAAAAGTTTTTAGTCGACATAGGCAATAGTAGTCAGATACTTTGATAAAGAATGCATCATACTAATTCAGGCTGGATGGTTTTTTTTTGCTTCTGGAGTTGCTGGAGCAAAAACACAAGGGATTAGTGTTGCATGTAGAATATTCCAAAAGATTAGGATCGGGATCGAGTTGAATTTAATTTTTTTGGAGAGGGAGTGTTGAAAATAGCAACAAGAAATGTTAAAAATAGAATCTAGAATATTCCAATTTTAATTTGTCCTTGAATTAAAATTCGAATTTATTCTCATCAACTACTTGAAAAATAATTAATTAATTCATCTTGAGTTAATTAGTTAGATAAATTCAAGCTAGAAGTCTTTTTGAAGTCATGCAACAATTATCCCTTAAATTAACAAGATTATCCCTTAATTAAGGAGATAAGGATGAGTTATATTTGAGTTGTAATTAGTTAGCTCAGTTTACTGAGTTATGTCCAATTAAATTAGTTCCAAACTGTTTGAGGAACTAATTGTGAGTCCAATCAGTTAATGCATGCATGCATCCAACTAGTGTACTCCAGATAATTAAAGATTTTTTCATCATTAACTCATGCATGTCTGTATTGAGAAAGACCCAATTGAGCTAAATGTCAAGGATAGGTTACTATCAGTTGCATGAGTTTTTTTATAAAGGAAACTCATCTAGGCAGAAGGAATAAGGTTCCTTGAGGATTGTCTAGTTTTACAAGGTGTGAGATTAGTGTGAGTGATCAATGTTACACTTGGTAACAGCTGGATCACCCAGGAGAAACTGCGCAAGGAAATAGGAGGCTTGGAAGGTAGAAGAGAAGGTTTGTGAGAAGCCTTGTTTTCCTGTGAACATCCACGAGGATTGTACTAAGAGCTGGCTAGATGTGAGAGCTAAGTTTGTGAAATCTTGATGTATTTCCACCTTGTATGATAATACAGATAGCAGGGTTTTTAGCTAAGGATTTCCCTAAAGTATTATTCTATGTTTCATGTGCATTGATTCTTCTTCTAGTTATATGTGTTCAGCTTGATCTTGCTCAAATCTATTAAGCTTCCGCAAGATTTATTGTAGGAGTAAAGTATTTTTTCTTTAGTCATATTGCATTATCAACTTAATCTACAGTCAAAATTTCTACAAGACAAGGGCCGTTAGCATCGGTCTTGTAAACTGGGCAAAACTGAAGTTTCAAGGGAAATGGTACAAAAGTGAATTGATTTGCTCATGAAGAGGGACACAAAGGGGGTTTCTTCATGAAGGGAAAACATGTAGGGTTCATGATCTTCCAGGATCAAGGAATTGGGAGTATATGGATAGTGACAAAATGATGTGTAACAGTACATCACGCAGATCGACAACACACTAGGTGTGATTATTTGGGATGAAGAAAAAAGATAAGGGAATCTTCTAAAATAAAATGGAAAGACGTGCATGATAACGAGTAAGCAGCTTATCATTTCTCAAATTTCTACACAGTAAATATTCACACTAAAATTCATATTAATGCATATTTTGATCTTATACATACTATATATGTTGGTTTGGTTTTATCAACAAATTCAGAAATTGAAGCCATCAACAAATTTATTCTTTACAATATGGAAGCAACACAACTGTGGGTCACATTGTTTAATTAGAAGAAGAGGAAATTGGATAGTGACATGAAAAAATTCAAATGGTTGAATGGTAGAAGTGTTCCTTATCCAAATCATTTAAAAAAGAATATGTTAGTGACATGCCCCTAATACTTGGGTTGTTGATCAAGTCAGAGAGAAATATAGTGCATCTAGTTGTTACCTCCATGCTAAAGAGGATGTACTAAACATAGAGTTTAGGTTCATCAAATCAGTAATTATAGTATCTTTATGTACATTTTTAACTTCATAATACACCTTTGAATTGTAACATCTATATATATTTTGTATTTTTAATTATGTTTGAGTTATTTGACACATGACACTATGATTTTTATAACTTTTTTATAGGTGTATTTGTTCCCATCATTGTGGTCATATGGACATCATTTTTGCATGGAGGATGTCGATGATGGATGAATGACACAAGACTATGGAGTGGAAGTCAAGTTTGACCAATCTAGTCATGCTAACCAACGTGATTAAAACCTAATGCATGGGATGTTACGTTACATTTGAAAGATACAAGAGATCATTCAAGTGGAATTATCTTCATTCCAATGTGTTATTTTTAGGTACAAGTGGTGGGACACCTTTGATTAGAATAATGTATAGGAATATTGTGATAGTGGACTGATATATATCAACTCTAGAAAGATGTGGCATGAATTTAGGGAGACTTATGTTTTCCCAAAACACTACAACCAAGTTTTTTTTACCCAGATGTGTTGGATAGGGATTGGTGGTTGGTATTAAGACATGACCCTATTTCAAAACATATTTTTGAGAAAAAATTAGCATTTCAAGCAGGTAATAAACTAGGGTGTGACAATGGAGAGTGATAGTACGTGTGTTATTTCATTATTTATATGAATTTTGTATTTAATTGTTTGTGGAAAAACCTTAAAAATATAGTAATATTATCTATAATATTAATTAACTATTAACAATATACTAATATATTAATAGATTATTTAATTGTTTATAGATTATGTTATATAATGTATTACTAATATTAGAGTAATTCCTTAAACATTAATCTTTTAGATCTTTTCCTAGATAATATTTATTAATATTTCTTAGAGAAATACAATAATCATATAAAATAATTTATTTAATAATAATAATAATATAATAAATAAATTTAAATATATACATGATCAATCTCTTATTAAAAAAATTAATTAATTATTAATAATAATAAGGACTAATCATAATAATAAATTTAATTAATATACATATAAATTAATAAAGAAATAATTATTAATTAGTTAGTCATTTGTAAGCCGACAATAAAAGAAAACATTGAATATTTTTTTAATTAACTATTAATAGCTCCATAATTTCACGTTCTATTCTCAAAATACAAATCTCATTGCCCTAATGATGGACTCACTAAGCTAGTCTGAAACGTTGGTTTCTATAACTGTTCACAAGTTTTTCCACAAACAAAAATAAATTCTACCAACCTATATGGACTCTCTCTTTATCATTGATCTTTGTATGTTTTTGTTTTCTTTATTTTGTTAATTTATATTTGTTTTTTTTCTTTATTTTGATAATTATATTGTATTTTATTCATCTTGTTGCCATTTTATATAATTGGTAAGATTAATTAACGTTTTTACATGTTTTTTGAAGTGGAAACATGTTTACACTTAAAAATAGGTATTCCCAATTGTGTACAATATCTATGATAATAAGGATTCAAGGTCACAATCCTTCTCAAATAGGAAAATGAAAATAACATAATCAAATGAGAAAATAGTGAATACATAAAAAAGCATTGAATATTTATTCTCAATTTAGATGCTTATTTCTTTATTAATGAGTTCACATATTTTTTCTTCTTGTTTAGTTCAAAATCAATATAAATTATGTAGTGATAACTCTACCGGGACTTTAACAATGAAAAAATTGTGTATTAATATGTAAGATTAAATTCTTGACATGAGAGGTAAAGTCATGTTTATTATATTTAAATTATATTTCTTGCAACATTATGTAAACTTAAAGGAGGTCTTATGCATGTATAAAATGTTGATTACATCTTTTTTATGGAACATAAGAGAAACACTTTGGCTTATATGGATGCATGAGAGGTTTTCATTTTTTCTTCATGGATAATGGGGCAATTTTGAATTTTCTTTTCAATGGTATTTATATATAAAAGTTGAATTAATAAATATTTTATGGCTAAGAATTAAATGATAAATAATGTGATGGTGATCAAGATGTATTTGTTTGAATTTCCAATAGACTTGGTGGTGTTTTTTTCTTTCCTATTTAGATTACGTAAAATAAATATCTATTTTTATGTATTTTTAATTAAATGATTTAAAGTAGAAATGTCTTTATCATTGTGAACATGATGTAATATTAGCCAGGAGAAATGTGGAAACATGAATTTTAGTGACTATATCATGATACCTATGTGGAAAAAATAATATTTCTTGAGTTATAGATTTGAGGCTTCTCCAATCTGCATTTTGAGTGGTGATATCTTCCAGAGTCATCGCATTCATGTCTTTTGTATTGATGTTTCGAACCAACCTTCATGGTTCATCAGCATGATTAGATGAGTGAATAAGTCAAAGATTAATGGGGTAATAAATAGAGTATAGGGTTGGGAAGGGAATTCATGGAACTGACAGGTTTGATAATGCTATGAAACAAATTTAGTTTAATTAATTGATTTTACTATTAAATTTTTATTTTTATTAATGATATTAGCCTTTTTTATAATTGTATTTTTAGTTGTTAAATAAATGACTAAATTAAATGTTATGACATAATATTATTAATGATTGCCAACTAACTAAATTCTTTCTGCATAACTAATTAGTTTTTGTTGGTTACAAGATTATTAACACTTATTTTTTTTAGTATATTAATGTTTAAATGTTGCAAGATTAAATTTTTTTATTTTATAATCAAAACATGTTATTTAATAATTATCATGAACTAACTTAATATTGTATATATTACTAATTTAATTTTTATTATTTTTCAAACCATGATTAAATAATAATTAGAACTTAATGTTATAATGATAATTAACTTATCTTAATCTAATGCTCTCTAATTTATGGAAAATGTATAATTTTCCTAATTGATAATAATTAAATTATTTTTTAGTGATGTTGCTAAGTCTTGATGCTTATAGACTATTATTATATCTTTATTAATTAATAATTATTAAGATATTTTGTTAATGATGTTCCTAAGTCTTGATGTTTGTAGACTAATATTATATACTGATTTATAAAGTTTTCTGGTTTTTAATTTATAATTGATTGGGATTGAGTTAACTAAGGTTTAATTAAAATTAAATGAATTTAATTTTAATATAAACTTTTAAGGATTGAAAGAGGAAATTGATGCATTCTTGATTATTGTTATTTATTCAAATATTATTTCAATAATTTTTAGGGATTGTTATACCAGAAGGAGGACCAAGAGATAATGGGGCATGGAGCATCTAGGAGAAGGAAGAATCCCTAATTAGTGTGGGAATCCAATTATCACTTATTTTCCAACTATCATCAGAGTTGAGGTTGTTAGGGTGTTTTCCTATTTTGATAGCTTCTCTAAATTTTCTATGCTAATAATGATCAATTTTGGATACCACACAAGAGTTTTGAATGCAAATGTGATGTTTGGTTTTACTAGAGTGATCAACCAAAGCTGAGGTTTTGGAATGGTTATGCTTGATTTTGGCGGCATGCTCTTGAATCCTAGTTAATATAGATCGACCAGTCAAACCAGTGCAACCTTTGCCACACGAACAAGGAACTAAATAAACCCCTTTGTGGTTTTTAGGACAAATAGGATCTTTTACCAATTTTAGACATCTGCTGATGGTATTCATGGGTTTGAAGGTGGTTTCAATATTATTCTTTTTTAAAATTTATGAAATCTTATTAGCAGTGCCTAGAATGTAGGGAAGGTGAACCTTACGAGCACAATCATCCATAGGTTGTTTGCTCTTAGGATTCTTTGCTTTCATGAAAGCTTTGATTCCTTGGTGTCTTCTATATTATTTTCAAAAACATCCAAGAGGTGGTTCTTCTCTTGATCAAAATGATCATGATCAAAAATACGCACAACCGTAGTTGCTAGAGTGTTAAGCACCCTGAGTTTCTGAGCAGGATGATGGTGAGAGTTGGCATGTAGGTAATGTTCTATGTGGGTTTTCTTACAATAGACCTGGTGAGATATTGAGCCATCTTGGTTTCTCTTGATTATGATGTCAAGAAAGGGAAGAGTTCCATTCTATTTCACTTCCATTGTAAACTTGATAAAACTTTATTGATTGTTAAGGTGCTCTAGGAAATTGTCTAATTTTTCTTTTCCATAAGGCCAAATGACATAATTGTCATTGACAAATCTTTTCCAAAGCTTAGGTTTTAAAGTGGGAGACTAAATGGCTTTAGCTTAATAATTTTCCATGAACAAATTGGTAATGATTGGAGATAGAAGTGATCCCGTGGCCACACCACAAGTCTGCTCATATATTTCATCTTTGAAGCTGAAAAATTTACATTTCAGATAGACTTCTACTAATTTAGTTGTGTCAGGATCAATGATTTTGTGGACTACTTCCACGACTTCATCTATGGGAATATTGGTATAGAGATATTTAACATCAAAACTCAACAAGATGTAATTTTGGTCTAGTTTTATATGTTTGATGTCATTAATGAAGTGATTAGAATCTTTGACAAAGGAGCTAGTGTTCCCCACCATAGGTTTAAGATTTTTAGCAAGATATTTTGTGACATGGTAAGTGAAACCTCCAATGGTATTGACAATGGGTCTATTGGGGATACCTTCTTTGTGAATTTCAGGGGCTCCATAAATCCTAGGGGTGTAGGGATTGGTTTCAATAATATTTTTGATATTGTGTTGATTGCTGAATTTTATCAAGTTATTAACATTCTTGGAGATCTTTCTTATGGTATTATTTTTTAATTTAATGTAACAACCACTATTGGTTAGGTGGTCTAGCATATTCTCATTGTAATCTTTTGTGTTCATTATAACAGTCACATCACCTTTCTTAGCTTTCAAGAGAACAATGTTAGGATTTTGGTTTAAGGTCTTGAGAGAAAGGTATTATTGTTTGGAAATGTTGCTTTTGGGTGGTTTAAATTTTCTAAGGATGATGAACAATCCTGTCTAATAATCTCTTTAATGTTGTCCATAAATCCTTAATCGCATACTCAATGTTGCACAAAATGTCTTCTTTGCGGATGGTGAGTAGGGAAATAACAAAATTTAGGCCTCTTTCAAGTAGACCTAAAGTGATTTGGTCAATCTGGGTGTTGAAGAGATTTATGATACTTTCTCAGCATCTAATGTCACTGTCTCAGTGTTTAAAAATAAAATATTTTATTTGTCAAAAGTTTAAATATAATATAGTATTATTTTTGTATTTTTTAACTCATGTTTATTATTAAAAAGAGTTAAATTCAAACCATTACAATAGCAAGTGAAGAAACAAAATAACACCAAAATTTTATATCTTTATTACTAGAAGGAAGTTCACTTGGCTCTTTAAGGGATAACTTCCAATAGAGAAAATCCCTAACTACAGGTAACTTCACTGTCCTTTTTTTAAATTTCTTGATCCTCATCTTTAGGGAGAGAGATTTCTAATTTAAATTGGTAGGATTCGATATAAATATTAAATTTAAATTGCTTGAAAATATCATAACTTTAGTGATAAATTTAAAGTTTATATTTTTTATTTATATTAAATCTAAATTAATTATAAAAAATATAACTTCAGTTTTTTAAATTTAAATCAATAGAATGAATTTTAGTAAAAACATTCATCCATTTAAACAACATATCTACCAAGAGGCGAGAGGGATTGAATCTAATTATTTGAAAATATCATTTTAGAATGTAAAACTTGAAAAAAGATGTACATGTAAAAAGATTTAATCTCTTTTAGTGATTGATAAATATGTGATTAAAATGAATCTATAGTATTGGTTTTCTAACTCTATATATAGATCAACCATATTTTTTCATTGGTTAAATTACTATTTGAATAATTTATATCATAATATTTTATATTAGAAATTGAATGAGTTACACATTTTTTGTCTTATTAAGAACTAACTAAATTATTTAACTTTAAATTATATTTTTCTTGTGATATTTTAAAATTTTTACTATTAAGTTAGAATTATATCAAGAATTATACTAAGAAAATTAATTTACAATCATAGTTCAACCATTACTAAATTTTATTTATAAAAATATCTTTGCATTTTTTATAAGATAAGTCATTTTGATGCAGTTTCATGTATAAAATTTTTATATAAGTTCACCAATACATAATATATAGTAAATATTATTTTATAAAAATAAACATCATGATGATAAACATGTAACAAACATAAACATCATCTAAGATACATATTCAAATTCACTACCATCATCTGATTATATACACCTCTAGCACATATAAGCGTCATTTGCTAGCACACAAATGAAATAATCTAATGAGGCATCATCATAATGATCACATCTAACAAAAAACAAACATTGTAATCTAACATCATCAACACACACATCCTCAAATCAATATACATCTCATCTCAAATAACAACTATCACATACACATATCCATAAGAAAATTAAATGAACATATTTGACATGAACTAACAATATACACATCAACACCAACATATAAATTAAATATATAAACACGAACCAAAAAAATGTGGCATATATATATACACACACACACACAAACAAATTAAATAACTACATCACGTCAAATAATTGCAATGAAATATATGATACACCATACATAGTAGCGGCAACCTAGTTTGTAGCAGAAGACAATGGATAGTCAACTATTGCCTCAATGTTTGTCAAAATTTTAAGTGGAGGAGGAGGTGGTTGGTATGTAGCAGAAGACGTTGGATGGTCAAATACTACTCAATGTCTGTCGAAATATGAGGTGGAGGAAGAGGTGGCTAGTTTTCTCTATTAGGAGAAACATGAGGCACATCCTATAGCTTTGGCATCTGATCATTAGGCGAATGACACAGAGGTGTAATACCCAAAGGATCACCAACACCCTAACTATGATCTGATGTGGTAGTACCACTAGAATCATCATTATCACCACCTTCATCATCATGATCCGATGGGGTAGCACTCTGTGAAGGCTCATCTAACCTATCTGGCACTACATCCTCTTCATCCCTCATTGGTTCTAGTAGCCTACAATATCTGAAGATATGATGCATAAGAGTCATCATATCATGTGGATAGTCCCTCAAGAAATCCATGAACCTAGGATCTACACTTATGCCTCGAGCCCTCGCAGGGGAGACTCCATCCTCAACCAAAAGTCTAGATAATTCGTCACAGTAGTCCATCCTAAATCTCATACCATCCTACAGGATCAGATGTCCATGCCCCCCTCAGGATGTGCCTCACCCTCTTGGGCCTCGCACATCTCCTCATTTGTCCCTCTAATGGGGGAGGAGGCATGTCCCCAAGGAATGTGCCTATGTCTACAAAACATATAGTACATAAAAATAATTAGAAAATTTCATTAATAAGGTAATAAAACAAGGTAAATGATGTGTTAGAATCAATTTTATTCGAATTAATTAAGACAATAAAACGAAACTAGATTAATTTAAAGAAAACACTAATATTATCTCTATCATATATAAACTCACCTAGTGTGGAGAGGATGTTGGGACATTGTCTCCAATCAATACTTGCATATGAAAATAACAACAATATAAACAAATGGTCATCCTCACTGGCTAGTAGCGATAGTGGTTGGGAAAATATGAGCCAGATACTTCGGTAAGCCCCTCTTTGGCATCATCTAGCCCCACACGTGCATCTAGACTTCAACCATCGATCTAGGAGGGTGACGGTCAAATGTAGTTCTCATATTTCGAAATCTCTCAAAAAATAAACAAAAAATCTCTAAAGCGAAAGGGAAGCTTTCCCTCCCATGTATCATCACATGAAATCTATATAAAAGCATTCAAAACTGCCTCAAGAAAATGGAATACCATTTGATACATCGTGGCACATGGTGCTAAACCCATTTATGCATTCAAAAATATATTTTAAACCAAAAAAAAAATCACATTTGCATCAGAGAAGACTATTTCATTTGTACTTATTCATTATAATGAGTTATAAACTTATGATAAATGTACATGTTTCTATACTTAATTATAAAAAATGATGAATAGTTAAGTTTGTCTTGGTTAAGTTAACCATTATTTAATACTTTATTCATTATAAAAAATCATAAAATTATAAATGTTGGAGTTAACTTAGAGAGGAAATTATTTTTTTCAATATTTTTCATGATCAAGAGGAAATGACTTTTTTAATATCTTTCATAGTTTATTTTAACCAAATTTTGGAAAATATTTTTAAAAAATTGAGTTTGTGTTATTTATTTCATAGTATTTGAGTGTCTTATTCCACAACATTAATTTTAATTATGTATTCAAAAATGTATTTTAAATAACAAAAGATCACAATCTAGGTTGTATCCCTAGATTTCAGAGAAAGAACCATTTCATCTATAAATAAGATGATGAGAACATGAATAGCTAAATTCCATTCGGTCACATTAACCATTCTTTATTGACCTTTTCTACCAAGGCAACAATTTTGGTCAAAAATCCATTTTTTGCTTTGGTATTGTTTTTTTTTAAACTCAACCATAGGAGTGTTAAAATATTTTTTTTATCATATAAATGGATTCAACACCATAAAAATCCCCTACAGAACCCAAAATCATGAATTTTGACAGATGTAACCTATATTTCCGATTTTTTTTGCGGAATTTTAGTCAAAATCTTGTGATAATTTCAATAATAAAAAAGCATGCAAAATCCATCTGGATAATGACTTAGATGCTACAACTTAGTATCAAAGGAATGAATGAGGTTCATTATGCATGTGAGGTTAGTTAAGTCATTCATTAACTCATAATGTAATGATTAAATTTTGCTATAGTGTTTAATGATATTATGGTTTTAGATTGAAAATAACAATGAGACTTATTATGCATGTATCACTTAAAATGTAAATTTAAAGAAATATAAAAATAACAATATATTTTATACACTAATTTAGAGTATGGTTTGGTCATGACCTTATATCTATCTATCTAACTATCTATCATCTATTATCTATCTATCTAGAATATATTATTATATATAATAATAAAATATATATATATAGATATAGATACGTCTCCCACAATGGGTGTCCAATGATATAAGTGTTGTGGTTGAATATGTGTCAAATTGGGAGAATGTCATGAGTGACAACGCACTCCACTTGGTACTAAATAGAGCTAAGGAAATCACAAGCACAATACCATCATAACCATGGCTAGTAACACCCACATTCAAGGATAGTGCAAGAAGAGAACACTAAGGTTCATTAGGAAAATTCATGAAACGTAAGGGTATTGGTTGCCCTTACCTACAACTGAGATTACTTCTAGGTATGATGGGGATTTGGGAGGAGGTGCACCACTTATAGTGGCCACATAGGAGAATGAAGAGAAAGGATCCCACTTTATCCTAACAAGATTTCATAGGATGGGAAGTTCACATAATAAATGGATTCTAAGTGTCAAATGTTATTTCCTCTATGTAATATTTTTCAAAGTCATATCGTTGTTGTTTCTTTGAGTTTTTTTCCACCTTTCGCTAAAGTTGTAAGAGTAATACCTTTTTTCTTAGAATATTAAGTATTGTTTCTTTGTGATTTTAAAAACTTGACTTTGTTCCAGAGCCTCAGTTCTTTTTCTCACTTGTTTTGAGTCTCCTTTTATGGGTTCCACTTCCTCACATCTTCGACTCTTCAATCTCTAGTGTTCTTAGTGTGAAAATATTTTCTACCCTCTCTAATAAAAAATGATCTAGGGATCCTTCTCCTTCATTATGTTTCTCCAACATTCCTCATCCTTCTCCTTGGCTACTACTCTTTCTCATTTTTCTCATGCTTCTCTCTTCATCCGGGGCTCAAACAATCAAGCTACTCCTTTTGTTTAATGTTTTTGGGCTCATTCTATAAGTTATTTAAGGGGCTCCCATTTTCTTGGCCCTCCAATGGTTCTCTATCATTCTTTCCCTTCTCTCTCTCGTCCTAGGAACCCTAGTCCCCATCTATCCTTTTCTTGTAAAACTCCACTTGTTTAGACTCACACCTAGAGGTAGAGGAGCCCTACATAGAAGAGGTCATTGTGATGGCTTAGGTACCTCCACATATAGAGCACAAACTAATGTAGAAAACTTTGCTAGGATATATTACAACATTGCTCCATTGCCTATCCAACATGAAATCAAGAATATTGAGAGAGAAGCTCAGACAAAGTGATGTTTCATATCATATGATGATGTGAGTGTATACGTGGGAATTGGATATTAGAAACAAGAAAAATAAGGAACAAGAACACAAAATACATGTATATAGTCAACATTTTTTGTCAGGTCAAAACCATCATGGGGAAGGTTTTACTAGAGTGCTTAGAGTAACAACACAAAATTATATTATGCTTATATGTGACTTAGAAAAATTTGAGGAAGCTTGCAAGAAAGATAATAAAAGTGGCTCTAGCTTTAGTGGATTTGGAATTTACCAATTGAGAGGAAGACACTAGTCCACTAGTAACAATCCAGGTGCATACACCCCCTAAATGATTCACAAATGATTAGTCATGTTGTAAAACATTTTCATCATGTTTTACTTACTTTTGGGATCGTTATTTAATAAGAGATGTTTTATAGAAGAAAATACCAGTTATAGTACATTCAATGCTTAGTATTTCTATAGTTTGTATTTTTAGTTTGATACAATTTCAATGGATAAAGTCAATTTTTTATGTGACTATTGTTGTTCTCCAATTGCAAACTAGTATAGATATAGGGCATATTGGATTTTTTTTTTTTAAATGATTTAATACAACTCTTGCATATATTATATCAAAAAATCTATATGTATTATCAAGTTTTTAATAAAATTTAATATAATAATGTCCACGAGGTCTTGGATAGATGGTAATCGGGTGCTATATTAAGACACTCAATGTGAAGTCACCAGTTCAATTCACCGCCCTGGTCGGGGTGATATATTGAACATGATGAACATGTAGTCTTGCCAAGATTACCAAAATAATAATTTAAAATAAGAACATTCCAATTTTTAGAAATTTCAAATTTATTAAATATAAAATCATATATTAATGAATCCTCGAAGATCCATATTAATTTGATTGAGCAAAACTATAAGAGAATTTAAATATCTTGAGGTTGAAAAAATTTCCTCAATTTTTACCATTCAAAAGAGGTTTTATCTGGTATATTTTTATCCTTCTTGGCACCTATAGATCCAAATATGAGATGTATTTTGTATGGTGTTAGAAAAATGAAGGAATAGCAACATATTTGACTTGGAAAGGATGTTTTATATCCTCTTTTACAATTAATTTTTATATATTAAAATTATGAAATCTATGAAGTCAAATTATTTTCAACAATATATGATGTTTGTGATGTTCATTATAACTATATGAAATTTAAGGTATGTTATCTTCCATATGGATATGTTTTGATCAACACAAGTTATAAGTAGATAAATGTGTAATATCCCTAAAAATATTTTGAGGTGAAAACCTTTCCTCAATTTTTGCACTCAAAAGGAGTTTTTCTTCTTGATATATTTGATCCCACTTGGCACCCTATAGATCAAAATATGTGATGGCTATCTTGGCACCCTGTAGATCAAAATATGTGATGGCTATATGTTGGTGTTAGAAAATTTAGAACAAAAATATTTGACTTGGAAGGATGCTTTAATACCCTTTTATGATTAAATTTTATATCGTATAAGTATATGAA
>APFE031661475.1:15981-36376 GCA_000404065.3 Pinus taeda
TTTGAAAATATTAATTCCATTTGGAAAAATTAATGTTCTATTGTTTTTTCAATTTAAACCATTATGGCCATCATGAAGAGATAAATTTGAAGCAACCATGTTAGGAATAATGAAGATGTTGTTTCTTTTATAGTTTGAAATACTAGGGTCATCATTCAAAACCTAAATAAAAAACAACCATGAAACATATTTCTATAGTTATTTAACCTATTGGGAGGGTATTTAGCCTCTTTAATGTTTGTCTTCTGATTTTTTTATGTTCCTACATAGGTAATTTATTATTTTCATAAGAATAAAAAATTACTATCTAAGCCATGCTTTATATATCAAACCAGGAAATGGTCCTTAATAAAGGTATATTTTGCAATGATGGTAATATGGGTACTCTTGGGAGCATTTTTCACATGATGGACATGTTTTATGGATTTTACCATGTAAGAGGAGGAAAACATAGGAACTAGGATCTAAATGAAGCTTTTACGGCTCATGAGTTGTGAAAATGGCTTCAAATCACCACATGGGGCCTAAAAATAGGATATTTATCCCACAAGTGTAATTTGGTTTCTTTTATATTTCCTTGGATAGTAGGGATTGGTATTAAATACTTTCCAATAGGTGTTTGAGGAAAAAAATGCCATTTGGAACTAGATGAGGCTAATAGGTACCATAGGCCATGAACAAGGTCATAGACTATAAATTATCACTCGTATATGAAATCCTTGTCCTTATAGTGGGATATGGGCATTAATATGAGATTTTATGGGTTAGGGATGTGTTTTGAAGCATGTTTGGGGGATAAATAGTGGGAAATATTTCGTAAATTAATATTTTTCAACTAATCAATGAGGATCTATGATTTAAACCACACAATATTGACATTAAATTGTATATTTGGATATGCATGTAGGGTATGGATGTGATCAAGAGTGTTTTGGTAGTAGGTTTTGTACTTAAGGCCTTAAACATAATAAAATGAGTAAAATAAGTGATTTATGTGATAAATGGATCTCTTGGGATCATTCGACATGAATGAAACAACTTATTTTTCAAACTGTGGTGAGAATTTTGTATTAAATCAAAATATGTTCCTCGATTGTGACCTATACAAATAAAATCCTTGAAGGCCAACTATATCGGTAAGTTTATGATGGTATTTATTATCAATATATATTAATCGTTTTACTATACTAAAGGGCGCATGGTCTTTAGAGTTGTAGATTCTATAAAATACCTATAGATATATATAAACTTTACATTGCATAATAGACTCGTTATTAAGGAATAGTTGCAATGGAAGGAATACTATTTCTTATTAGGACTCCCATGTCCAATTTTACACCATTATTGGTGAGAAAATATGCAACATAATTGTTCATTATCAACACATGAAAGAAACCATAGTAGATAAATATAGTTTTAGAGACCTCATTTGATCACTAATGCTTCACAAATTGAAATCCTTAGGCAAAGATCCATGAACAAGATGATGGATAACAACCTGTAAATTTTCCAACACCACACATATTCGATGTTTCCTTATTTGGGAAGAAGGAGCCCATGCAGTAATTGGCATTCCTTCACCACATTATTTTTGTAATTTTCTAACTTAATTTCAAATTTTCCCTCAAGTTTGAGAATAACCCCTCCTACTCCTACCAGCCCTACCATGAACACAACCCTAAACACACATCGAAACTCCATTAAATTTGATACTAAAAATCTAAGATGAAAATATATACCATTATGATGCCTTACATGGTAGGTATATCACCTACTAACTATGATGAATATTCATTGGAATAATTCATCATAGAAGATTTCATAAAATATTGAAATATTTAATGTGAAGTTTAATCTACCTTTGATCCAATATTGTTTAATTAATGGTATTATGCTTAAATGCATGAAATAGATGAAATTTAGGAAATATTGAAAATTAAATTACTTAAAAATTAAATTCACAAATAAAAACAAGATTTTCCTTGTGAAACCCATTATGGAAGAAATCCAAAGTCTAGAAGGTGAGTTTGCTATGGCCTCTTTTCTATGGTATGTAAATATGAAATTACAATGAAAAATGTACTATATGTGGAGTTACTTGAGACACTATGACATGTAAGGATGTTATACAAACTTATCCCTCTATTTTTTTCAAACTTATGACTACTAGTTGCTTTACTAAACTATGGAACAAGTGTAATGATATAGAATGGAACCCATGTTCCTCCTATGGTCTAGGTTGTTGGCGTTATGGATAGTTTGTTGGCCTTGATGTCAAACTTGATTTTGATCTTATCACACTCTTGGTGATTGGAAGTAGAATTGCAGAGGTTAGCTTGAAAAGGTTCATAATTCTCTAGTCGTTATTGATGTTATGAAGTTTTACATAGGTGTTGTAGAGGATGCCTAATATTTGGAAATCAATGGAAAGGTGAAGTAGATGTGTTGCATTGTTCTCGAAATAGTAACTATAATTTTGCTCAAGTTAGCACACGATCACTTGGAAGATAACTAATAGAATGTGATGATTGGGACATCTTCTTTGGGAGCTAGGCTTATCCTCATGATAATGTTTGTAGGTAAAAAATTAAAAAACTAAGGAAAAGTAATTGAATTTCCCAAGGTAATGATGCAATCAAAGGAGCCTTAATATCTATTTAATCTAGTCAAAAAATACATCAACAAAATCCATGGAATTCCCTATGGTAATCATAATAATAAGAGACTATAAATAATTAAGGAGATTAATTATTCTTAGTGTTCATTTCATGAGATCCATTGGGTTTGGCACCGGTATTACACATAATTGTCTTTGAAGTCTATTTTACCTTGTCCTAGAACAAGTGTGAGGAAGTTTGAATGGTCATTAACCATAGTTGAGTTGAAGGTTTGATCTAAAATGTTTAGTTTTGTCTCCATACATATCTAACAATTATAGGATTAAGTGCACGAATGTGCAAGGGGTTAACTATGTAGAATATTGGTAGATATTTTTATATGTTATAGCTTTGGATCAACTAGATATAAATATCAATCACACTATTTATACATTTTAGTTTTTCTTTTGATCATTTCTTTAGACCCGTGTAATTGTTGGAGGCCACTTATACTTATGCGCGCAAGAGTAGAAACACCAGAACTATTCCAATGTTGATACCTTTACTCATAATGTGTAATGATATATTTGGTTGTACACATAGAGATTAAATTATACATAAAATTAATGAGATTGTATACCTATTGTTATAGTTTTGAAGGATAGTTTTATTGTAGAAATATATCTTAGTAACTCATTGTATTTTACACATCATATAGTAGTCAAAGATCTATTTCATTGGAGCCAAAATATCAATTTGATATCAAGGTACATATTTTTATCACAAAACCTTGTGCCTTGAGGATTTTTGTAGGGATTTTTTTTATTAATATTCATGTTGTTGACCTTGTGTGCATTTTAACTTGATTTGACAGAGGTATACCAGAGTCTATTGTAGGGTTTGAGATATATCAATGAGAAGAGTAGAGATCAACACCTTTCTCACCAAGGGAAAAGGTCTTTGTATGACATAATTTTGTGTTTAGAGATGGTTGTGTGTTCCTCGTTCTTTAGATTGAAAGAAGAGATGTTTATGACAAAGATTTCATTACTTTCCTATGACTACAGTGAGATTGTGATATTTTTGTTCTAAACTCATCACATCCTATAGAGAAATTATATCCAATATTAAAAGAAAATGAATGTCCTCTTGATTAATGAAAATTTTGTTGTAGGGATATGTACGGATGCATGAAGTATAGTTCAAGTGGTATCGTTCTTTGTATCCACATATACCAAGGTATTGTGATCTATTTTGCAAATGAGATATAACATGGATGAAAAAATTACTACTAATAATGTTTATGTGGCAAGGCTAGATATATTGTGGTGTGGCTACCATTGTTTTGATTTATAGGCTTGTGATGATATTATTGAGATTTTTTTAGTGAGTATGAGTTGGTTTCTAGGGTTATATCAGGTTGATCATTAGTGAGATAATTTTATGATGTATTAATGTTGTTGATTGTTGTCTTGAATATGGACAGGGTAATAATGACTAACAATGATATTTGCAGGGATATAACACTGATATAGTTTATGGTTTGAAAAGTGTACAAGCCACTAGCATATATATCCTTGTGGTTATTCACTTTCTATGGTTTTTCCATTATATGGATGCTAAGGTAGTGTGGATAACATTGATACGATGATGAGAGAGGTTGTTGGTGGTTATTAATGTCGATGTAATTTTAAGACTTGATTGATACCTACTAAGATAACATTTATGGAGTTACAACATTATATTTTAACTATTATGTCTTTGTTGTAACCTTTTTTGATGGGTTTCATAGTTTTTCCTTGGTAAAAGTAATAATTTTATCAATGATGCAATGATGTTATGACTTGGAAGTTTGCAGGGTGTATTGTTGTTACTGACTTGATCTCAGGTTCTCCTTGATCACATGTGGTAGGTCTACCGATTCTGTTGATTTAACTAAAAAATAAAAACATGTATCAACAATTTTTAATGTCATTATGATATTAATATACTCACCTTCCAGCCTCCACTGTCTCCCATATTATGAAATCTACGAATAATCAAGGCATTATTAGTGACACCACTCCCCTCAACCTTCATTGGAATAACAATATTATGAGGCCTATAAGAGTAGGCCTATGAGAACTACTCTTATACATGGTGGGTTTCTTCACTTTATAGCCCATCCATGTATAATAAATATATGCCAACCACCACCCTACCCATGTAATTTGATACCCCACCTAGTGTATCAAAGATGAATTAACACATCCATAAGATCACCTTTTTTGGTCTTCTTTTTAGATGATGCATGTTAAATATTTTCCTTTTTCCCTCCACACCCAAGCATAATAAAACTTTGGTTTCATTGGGAAACTATCTAGTGATGGAAGCATCTTTTGGAATTGAGTGGGAAAAACTTATTTTTCTCATACCTATTATGCTTCTCTACTCTGCTTGGTTATTTTACTCTCCGATGAAGTAGATTTCTTGGAAGTTGAGATACAGAGAGACTTTTTTTTTATTCCTCTATCTGTACCTATGGTTTCTTCTAGCCTTTGAGCCACCCTTGCATATTCCCATTAGTGCTCCAAGTTTTTTCTCTGCTTAAAATTTTATGTTACCTCTCGATGAGTGGACAACCATCCCCCATCCCACCTCCTTGACCCTCACTCATATGGCTCCATTGACCCATTCCTTCTACCACTCTCAATCATTCATGTCAAGGTCTAGCTCTTTCTCAGGTCATCGTTGAAGTCAAATGCTACAACATTTCTCTAAATCTCAATTGAGAGCTAAGTAGGCAACTATAACTTATTGTTGGAACACTGCATCTTATATCTTTAAGTAAATGATAAATTATGAAAAATAGATCTAGGTAGAATGACTCTTATTTTAGATCTAAGGTTGGGGGAGAATGTGGGAATTTCATTCCCTGAAACAAGAAATCCATGTACTGGAAACTTATAAACTATCATCTTATATTACATAAAATGATTATGGTTGGAATGGACCAAAAATCAACAAAAAATGGTAATAACCACTCTACTAAGAAATTGGATGCCAAGGTTTTTCTCATAATAAAGAAAACTTGTTGATTTATAGTTTCCCATTTCAAGGGAGTATACAATGGATCCTAATCCCACAGTGGATACTCCCAAGATTTACATGTTTATACTATAAGTTTTGTTTTGGTTTTAATTCAAATTTTTAAACTATTGGTTCTATTTTGATTTGAGGAGAGAATGTTACTAGTTAGTGTAGGCATAGATTTATATTCTATAGTTATTCTTTTGACTCTATGAGACTTTTGATTGTTTGTAATTTTGTTATCAACTTGTGATTGATCATATGGCTTTCTAATTGTGCTACCAATTTAGTTTCTCTAGTGGATTCCAATAAATATAAGATAAATGTATATTATATTTTTTCATAAGATAATACAAATTTATTTTGCCTTAAATAAATTATTATAATATAATGTTTTTTTAAATATTTCCTTTAAGTAAAATAAAATATAATCGAAAAAAAAAAAAACCTTTATAACTTAAAAAAGATCTAAATATTCTAATATTACTATTATTTAAAATATTGAAAATTTAATTTTATATATTTAAATTATGGAAAACAATATTATTAATATCACATTTTAAAATAATCTTAATCTAAATAAAAAAATTATATGTGATTCCATATACAAAATGGATAAAGTCTTGGTGAAAAGCATGCACAAACAATATTTTATTATTACTGTAAATTAAAACACTTTGTATTACATAAATAACTCAAAATTACATATAGTTTTTTATCACTAAGGAGATCTTTGTGAACTCCTAGGGATACTTGATGATTCATACTTCTTTACTAATCCCAAAATATAGAATATATCATCTAGTTAATGTCAAAATACAAAAAACCAGACATATTGGTGACCCATAACAAAGTGTAATAGAATACTCGATATACTAGGAGACATAGACACCATTAAGAATAACTAGAAAATATGGGAGCAAGGGCCGTAATATTTGATCTAGGAGGAGCATCAATATTTGTATCCCAATGTAGGTGTCCTTCTAATTATGGTGGCCTTGATTCAAGCTTATCCATGGAAAAACATTGATTCCCCAACATACTTAGTCAATTTTGTCCTTGAAAGGGTTATGTGTAGGATCTGAGAGGGGATTGTAGCAATGAGCCCGCCACCTTGCCCACCTAATGAGAATTAAATGGTAAGGGTGTGGTTCATGTTTGGCATCCAACTGCATGTAGCCATGTAGTTAGCATTAAATAGAGGTGGGGGGACAATGAAATATGGATTTATTTTGATTGTGAGGGTTGAAGGTAGGTGTAGGCATGAGGTCGAGGAGATGGCCACCATATTGTCTACCCCTTTGATTGACTCTTGTGTTGTGTTATTGTAATGCCCCTTTGTTTCTATGTAAATATATTATATTTTTTGATTGAATATATTATAGATGTGATGGAAAGAAACTCATGGTAGAATTGAGTTAAGTGAACAATAAAATATGATGATGTAATAAATGAATTTTATTAATGGAAAATTTTGGAAATTACTTGGGAAAGAAACACTAGAGTTAAGAGATCCTTTCCAAAATCCGGAAACTAGGGTTGGTGGATGAGGTTAAACTAATATTCCCTTAAATAACTCATACAAATCCCTAGGAGTTGATTAGAAGGAATTAATATGATGGGAGAGAAAATCTATTAAATCACTTAGATGTAGAAAAACACTAAGTAAAGGAAGGAATAAATTTTCAAATGAGAGAAAAGTGGGATTTAAGTAAAAGTAAACAAAGCCTAGGCTAGTAGGTTAGCAGACCCTGAAAAGTGGGACATCGTTAAGGAACAATATTATAGGGAAGTAAGGCATAAAATACCTTATTTGTAATAGCAAGAGGTTTTCGATTCCTTTGGCAATGAGTCTCTACTAGGGGGGAACTGGAGGATTAGTTCATGGATAGGAGGAAGGTGTTTTTCCCAAGTGCAGTTTTAATTATAAATCCAGTTAGAATTTCTGTAGAGTTATTAACTATTTCTTTGATGAAAATTATGATTATATTGGTTATTTGAAGCATGCAGTAGGAATTGTAATACGTGTAATTATTATAGTGAACTTATATTCTGTGTTATATGGGTGATGGAAATGAATGAATATGGACAAATGGGAGTGGTTTAATAACACGAAGGAAATTCGAAGATAGATATAAAAGAAATGTTTACAGTGAAAATTCATGATTTATAAATTGTTGATGGATGCACGCGTGGGAGTATTTTTCTCTAAGGAAACTCTAAAAGGAATAATGTAAGAAGATCATAATTTTTATTGTTACTCTTGACTTGTTATTTTTTTGAAACTATTTTTAGTTTGTATGGGGTTATGGATACTGTAAGCACCTAGGCCATAACAATGTTTAGTTAGTTTAAAATTTTCTTGTTGCGGATAAGATGATATACTGCACAGAAAGATAAACCAAGTAATTGTATTAATAACGGGTAATTGATCATAATCGTCAATGGGTAGTTAATCATAAATTACAGAAATTTGATATAAAAATAAGAATTATATTGATGGGAATTTCCATGGTGTTCTCTCATATGCGACCAATATTGTTTAAGATATGCATTTTTCCTTAGATTAAAAGATGAGAAGACTTTCCTAAGGAGAATTAGAATTTGTATGGAATGGCGCTGTGACAAATTCAACACTTGGGTCGAAATCTCATAACATTAGAAGACAACGGTACTAGATAGCTAGTATTGGTCTGACTAAACAAAACCAAACTAATTTTCTAAAGTGAGGGAAAATATGTCACTTAATATAGACAAAATCTAACTAGAATTATGGATTCAACAAGTAGGTATATTTAAACAACTTGTAAAAAGTGCATTTCTTGTGAGCTTCTAAAAGAAATGGCGAAGCTGGGAAAAAGATATTATACAAATTATTCTGGTGTAAATGTCGAATTCTTCTTTCAGAGGAAGAAAGGACTAAAATAAAGGTCTAAGTCAGGTGGGTTAATTATCTGGGTACTTTGTGCACATCAAGACAACACAAGATTGTGGAGGGTTAACATAAAATGAAAAAAAAAATAACGTAACCATAAAAATGCCTCGTCCATAACTTCTGGATCTGGGAAATTTAGAAAAAAACGAGCGCCTGGTGAGATAACATATATATATATATATTAACATATATATATATATATATATATATATATATATATATGTATATGTATATATATATATATATATATTATATATATATATTTATATTATAACTATAATATACATATACATATACATATACATATAGGTTATTTATAGAAACAAAGACAAAATACCTGGAAACCAAATTGAATAGTTCCTTATTCACCATAGCTGAATGGAGTTATGGGATTTATTATTCATTATGTGCATGCATGAGCAAGACAAAAGAAAAGAACAAATTTCATAATAGGAGCAATAAGAATTACCTCTAGACTAAATTCCAAAATTATAGAAACTTTATCTATAACCCAACACAAGAAATGTTATCTAGATAGAATTCGAAACATAGAAAGAATATTGAAAACACAAGATATGATTACATAGGAACGCATCTTTCACAATACATGAAAATAAGAATTTATACTCATATATTCAAGATTAGTAAGGGAATATGAGAGTACATCTCTTAAAATAATATCGCCCAATAATTTACAATGAAAGCATGAGTTCAATACTAGTTAGAGGTGTAATGTCCATCTTAAATAATTACATATAGGAAATAGATAAAAAAAATACCCCGATTAAAAATGGTTTCATCTCTTAAGTCTGTGGTCAAACAGGAAGGAACACAATGAAACTAGACATGAGCCTAATAGGGAAAGAACTACACTAATGAGAGCCCATTGTTCACCTTATGTGTGAAACACATCATTCAAAATAAAACATGACGTGAATTAACTGACCTGGCGCAAGTGAAACCAGTTAGCCAATGAACGAAAACATCCAAACCCTCTTGGAACTCACAAGAATAAGAAAAAAATAAAACCCCTGAGTATGAAAGGGCTGGCGGTACCTACAAAAAATAGGATTAACGCCACATTTGTTGGATAAATAGGACAAAATAAATATGTAGGAGATGGGAAACAAAACCCTTCAAAGGAAACTAATTACATGATAAAGGAAAATTTGTTGACATGAGCAAATTTCCTAGAATGTGCAACATAGGAGGGAAAAATAAAATGGTTAATTCAAATGCAACAACTCTATAATGCGAAAGAAAAACTGAAAAAATAGAAATTCATATCAAATGGAGGAGGTTACAATTGCTAACAACAGTGAAACTATGCCATGCTTAGCCCACATCAGAAAGTGCACCCAAAAGGATTGTCTTATTTCTGCATAACAACAATTAGGAGTATAATTATTAGATTAGAAAAGACAATGGATTATATAGGTAACCCTGAATAAAAATTTAGTAAATAATTGTGGGGAAATATGGGAGACTTACCGATAAAACACTTGGATTTAAATTTAAGATGACCCTATTTGAATTTGTGAAATGAGAGAGAAAACCTAGTCATGCTCTTGTCTAGACATAGACAAGGTAAAAGAAAAAAAAAGTGAGAATGTAGACAGAGACCCAATATGGGAATTTAAATGAGGTTGAACTTAGTTGTGTATAATATCTAACCTGCTTCAAAGAGCTGTGGAGGCATAGGAGCTTTGGATAATTCCACAACACTTTGATAGAAAACCCAACTGTGCATATTTCTACCCCCATCGTGGCGCTGTTATAGGATCCAAAGCCATAGAGAAAGGTAAGAAACCTCTCAAATACATCAATTGAAAACCCTAACGATAAGTGAAGATGATGAGATAACATCACATTCATTAAATTGAATGCATCAAATCTAACCGTAGGTGGGTATAGGGTAGAACAGGCCATGTGAAATTCACATGCGCCTAGCCTATGTGGCATCAAACCACTTGGCATAGTAACCCAAACTCCAGCCTTTGAATCCTCCAATAACTAATCTAGTAGGTGAAATAATTCATCAAATGTTAAATAAGTTTGGGAGTCGTTAAATCCATATAGTGTATATCTATATCACTTAGTGATAAACACATTGATCCTTGGCACAAATATAAAGCAAGCACTCACACTAACACTGATAAAGATTACACACCAACAAAACATAGGAACATGTATAGCTATATACATACCTCTAATGTATATCCAATGTCATAGGTGTTAACCCTAGCAAAGGATACCCTTTCATAACCATAATGTGAATGTAATCATATTTGATATGCCCATTAAATCGACAAACAATATAAATGATCGAATCTATATCTATATATATCTATAATATAAAGAGAGAGAGAGAGAGAATAGAGAGATTATATGCCTTAAAATATTCCCATAAGTATTCCATAGAGAAAACATTGTAAAGGAATTTTGGGACAATATTAATGTGAAAGAAGTATAATAGGAAAACAAAAACAAATATGAAGAGGGAGTTGTTACAAATGGTATCAAATCTCAGTTTCAACATTGGGCCTACAAGGAACCATCACAACAAAATTAATTATGTGAAGAAATATTAATATGAAATACTGAAAATTGGTTGCCTTGTCTTAAGGTACGTAATTGAAGCATACTGCCACATAATGGCAGAGGATTCCCCTCCAGCCATAACAGTCAGTGAAGAATAATATGTGGAATTAGTTAATGGAAGTTCCTAACAAACCTCTCAATTTATGGATGACATCATAAATCTACAACAAGAGTTATATTATCTAAAAAACAACAATGAATGACTGTTAAAGGCTAGTGAGGAAGAGGAAAGGATGATAAGAGCGTTGACTGAAAAGTCTAGCCATAGAAGCATGGAACTAGAAGGGCTGAAGAGGAAAAAGGTGGAAGCAGAGTTAGAGAAGTCTTAATGTGGAGGTGAATCATATAGAACATATCTAAAATCACTAAAATAAAAGAAGAAAAAGGAGTTACAAGGAGAGGTTAGGAAAATAAAACCCACTACTCTGGATGCGGAAAAGGAAGAGGATGCGAAAGCATGGCTTATTAGCATCATAAAATATTTTCACATATATAAGTAGGAGAGTAATTTGAAGGCTATATTGGCTATCTACTAACTATAGGGAAAAAATACTCTCTAGTGGAAAGAGGCCAAAATTGTACACATGATGGAAGAGAAGACAATTCCTTAGGAGGAGTTCCGAAAAAAGTTTAAGTCTCGATACCTAAGTGAGTGATACTATGATGATTTTGCCAAGGATATCCATGAGTTAAGGTTGGGACAAGTTAATTAGGATGAGTTTGTAGAAGAATTTAAAAACTTATTATGGTATGTTCCTTATATTTAATACAAAAAGCCAAAGTACAACGATTTTGAATTGTTTACTAGTTCCTTACAAAGAAAGGATTGAGTTTGAAAATCCTATATTAATGGGTGAGGAAATAAAAAATCCAGGTTGTGCTATCATTAGTTAAATAATAGAGGTGAAGGATTAAAACCATGTAAAAATAAGGACAGAACCAAGTATATAATGAATGAAAAATACAAAAACCTCCTTACCTTAAGAATTTTGGAAATGATCATGAGAGAAATAAATTCAGCAAGGGAAATATAAATTATCCTTCACAGTCACATATTAGGTCAAAACCCATGGAACTGAATAGAAAAAAGAGTAGTGGGTTCAATGAAAGAGAACTTACGAAGTGTTGGGGTTGTGGCGAACCACACTTATCAAGGGATTTCCTACATAATCCATGATCTATTCAGAATATTGAAGTGGTCCATAAAGCAACAATTGTGAATGATGTTGCCATAAATATTCCCAGGATCACTGTAGCACTAGAGGACAGACAAGCTGAACACCAATCTACTATGGTTGAGATTGAATGTACCATTTTAAACCAATTTGTTTATGTTTTAATTGATCCAAAGGCTAATCTATGTTATATTAGTCCCAAAATTGTGGAAAAATGTAAATTAAAACTTGAAAATTTTAAAAATGCATGGTTGGTACAGTTAGCCACTTGTACAAAAAGAAAAGTAACCATTCAAATAAGATGGTGTGTCATTGATTTAAATGGTTATCACACACAAGATGATCTGAATGGAAAATGGCATCAACCCATGGTATTCATCCACCCATGTTATTCATACACCCATGGAATTTACCCATGGTATTTTAAGTGGCATCCACCCATGGTACTGTAAGTGACATCCACCCATGGTAATCATTCACCCATGGTATTTTCCCATGGCATTGTGACATCCACCCATTGTATTCATTCACCTATGGAATTGACCCATGGTATTGTGACATCCACCCATGGTATTTATTCATTCACGGAATTAACCCATGGTAATGTATCTGAAAAATACTATAAGTAACAAGTCACATTTTGTAAAAGCAGAGAGGGTCCACCATAATGTAATCCTTACAGTTATTATATGTTTTAATAAAAACAATCTTTTTGGTTTTGTTTATTGGGCATTCTACTCTTTTTCTTCTGGCAATTCAAATTTTCAGATCTTGAGGGCCTCTCCCCCAAGATCCATTTCAATTCTTTAGACCTTGGAGGCCTGCCCCCAAGATTCAGATCAGTGGTATCAAAGAAGGTTATGACTCCATGAGAATGAGGGTTTGATGCATACTTTAGTTTCAAAATTTTTCATAAATCTTCAACAATGTTCATGCATGTGCTATGACATCCATAGAGAATTTTCTTGGGCAAAGCAGGAAGAATTTTTCTTTTACCTTTTTTTGCAGGAATTGTCTTTGGGGTGGAAATTTTTTAGATCAGATATGACACATTTGATGCAAAATTTACAAAAAAAAATAACATATCTGGATTCATTGCGAAAAGTACCAAAATTCAGAAAAACAATTGGCTGAATCGGAGTCTGGATGATGGAGATATTGCTAATTTAAAATAAACTATTCTTTCAGAACTTTTGCGATGGCAGAAAAATTGCAGCGCGAATATAAGATTTTAATGTCCAGATAAGGATTTCCAACATAGGGGAGGATGAAAAACGGTCCTTCTATTTCCACAAACAAGTTATAATAAATATTATGAGTTATATTGACCAAGTTATGTCCATTTTAATTCTAGAGCACTATTCAGAGTGGGTACATGTTGGAGACGTGCCCTCCCACCCCACTTTAGTAGGCACTTGCTTCACATTCATTAGTTTCAGCATAGCAGCATTTGGCTTGGGTTATTTAGAGACATTCTCTCCCGCCTCAGGCTATATAGGCACCTGCTACTTCATCAACAACTAACATCATGGTTATGGGTCAGCCGCACAAAATCCTTGTCATTGAAGTCCATTTGCTAGGTTGCACACTATTAGTTTCACAGTTGGTCACAAGCATTATAGGGTATCTCTATCCTCGGATCTTTGGTTTTCATGGTTATGGGTCATCCACAAACCCACACTTCATCGAAGTCCATTTGTTAGGACACACACTATCAGTTTCATAGTTGGTCACAAGCATTACAGGGTATTTCTATCCTCGGATCTTTGTTCATCATGGTTATGGGTCATCCACAAACCCACACTTCATCAAAGTCCATTTCCTAGGCCGCACACTGTCAGTATCACAATTGGTCTAAAGCATTATAGGGTATCTCTATCATCGGATATTCATTCATCATGTTTATGGGTTAACCACATAAAACCCTTCTCTTCAGTGGCTCTTCATATTCAAAAAAGACTTCACAGGAGGGAACTTCATGTAATGGGGACCATTGCTTCTTAAGGAGGGAGGAATGATTTGAATGGAAAATGGAATCGACCCATGGTATTCATCCACCCATGTTATTCATCCACACATGGAATTTAACCATGGTATTGTAAGTGGCATCCACCGATGGTATTTATCCACCCATGGTATTCATTCACCCATGGTATTTTCCCATGGTACTGTGACATCCACCCATGGTATTCATTCACCCATGGAATTGACCCATGGTATTGTGACATCCACCCATGGTATTCATTCACTCATGGAATTGACCCATGGTATTTTAACTGAAAAATACTATAAGTAACAAGTCACATTTTATAAAAGGAGAGAGAGTCCACCACAATGTAGTCCTTACAATTATTATATGTTTTAATAAAAAAAAAAAATTGTGGTGTTGTTTATTAGGAATTCTACTCTTTCTCTTCTGGGGATTCAATTTTTTCAGATCTTGGGGGCCTCTCCCCCAAGATCAATTTCAAATCAAAAGAAAATTTAAACATCCTTCCTTTAGGATCCTATGATTTATTCATAGGCATGGAATGGTTGCAAAAGCAAGGAGCTATTATACATTGTTTAGAGAAAACAATGAGTTGTATGGGAAAATGGGGGAAAACCTTGTTAATTAGAGATAAACCAAAACCAATATTCACCTGACAAATTTAAGTCTTACATCTAAAAATAAATGCAAGAAAAGAATGCCTAATATACATGGTACATGTGGAAACAAATAAACAACAAACATAAAAGGAAAACTTAGATACTTTACTAGTTATTCGCAAATTCCAATATGTTTTTCCAGAGGAAACTACAAGTTTACCTCCTCATAGAGATATAGATTGATCCATTGATTTAGTACTAGGTGCCACCCATGTATCTAGAGCTCCCTACCAAATGCAAATACCAGAGTTACAGGAATTAAAAATGCAGTTATAGGAACTATTAGACAAAGGTTACATTAGGCCCAATGTCTCACCATGGGGTGTCCTAGTATTATTTGTCAAGAAAAGGACGGCATATTTATAATGTGCATTGGTTAGCATCAAATGAATAAGTTAACTATCAAAAATAAATACCCAATGCCCCAAATTGATGGTTTATTCGATCAAGTGAGGGGAGCAACTGTATTTTCAAAGATTGATTTAAGGACAGGCTACCACCATCTATGAATAAAAGATGAAGATATTCATAAGACAACTTTTAGAACCATATATGGTCATTATGAGTTCATAGTCTTACCCTTTGGTCTCACTAACACACCATCAACCTTTATGTGTTTAATGAATAATGTACTCTACAAATATCTTGATAGGTTTTGGATAATATTCATAGATAACATTTGAGTGTATTCCATAAATGAGAAAGAACACAAAGAACAACTGAAATTCATATTACAATCTCTGAGAGAACATCAACTATATGCTAAATTCAACAAAAGTGAGTTTTAGAAAGATAAAATACAATATTTGGGTCGTGTCATTTCCAATGAAGGACTTTTTGTTGATCCTGAAAAGGTTAGGGCTATTATGAATTGGCCCATAACTAAGGATGAATCAGCACTTCGCTCATTTATGGGAATCAAAGGATATTATTGAATATTTATAGAGTGGTTCTCAAAATTGGCTTATCCCATTACTTGCTTATAGAATAAAGGAACAAAATTTGAATGGAAAACCAACATAGTTGTTGATCAAATGAGAAATTGGAATGGTACCCATTTTTTTGAGGTAGCAAAAAATCACCCAATTTTGAAAAATGCTGATGCTAGAATAAACCTTTTTTTTAGCATATTTTTGGCACTTTAAATTTTCTTTTATATCATGTATGAACATTTTTTTAGATGTTAGTGATTTTCATGCTGATTTTGAAAAGTTTTGATGCAGCGTCAACCCCCTTTTTTTAGAGGGTTGATTTTTGACACTTCAACTTTTCTAATGTCTTCTTCTTCCCGTAAGATTTTTTTCAGTTGTGTTTTTTTTGTTTTTGTGTTTTCACTTTTCTTTTCAATTTTCTTTGTAATGAAATCTTCCTTTTTTCACGTAGTTTAAAAAAATGGTCAATATTTTAAAGTTACTATTGTCTATATGTTTATGTAGTGTTAATTAATATTTCAATGGACATCAAATAATTGTCACTAAAACACAATAATTTTAAACATTTGACCAAAAAAAACACAATTTCTAGATAAATATAATGAAAAAATACACATTTTTAGAATTTTTGTCAAAAATAACATGTCAAATAAATGATTTTTATTGGAAAAACCTAACAAAAAAACTTAAAAAAATAGCATTTTTAATGAATTTTATGTTAAAAATAATAGTAATCATAGGTTGTTTACCAAAAAAAAAAAACTATTTGCATGAAAATTACAGTGAAAATGAGATAATACAAATATTGAACATATAACAACGATAATTGAATGTTCATTCTTCTCATAAAATCTCAAAGTCAAAACATTACAAATAAAACTAATGAAGATTCTCAAAATTGAGTTTGATTTGCAATCATAACTTAAATGTCATCAACAATATCATATAATCCATGTTCATTGTCTTTTGTAGCTTCATTATTTTCTTCTTCCCTATATTTCCTGCTTGATTTTCCTCATTTTCCTCATCTACTCGATCTTTAATGTCTATAAATCTCCCAAAGTATACTTTTCCAATCATTCCATATAGTGGTGGTTGTGGTTCCTTTGCCGGTTTTTCCACACGTGATTCATTAAAATATCCTTTCCTCAAACCAGCTTCTTGCATTTCATCTGGAAGAAATTGAAGAGCATTAATTCATTGTTGAATAAAATTGCATTATATAGGGCATCTTTCAATCACAATGCAATTTCTTCCTTTTTGTAGGAAACATGCTAGTGTTGTACTTAATCATCAAGCACAAAAACAATAAGTAAGTAAATTAGTATAAACACATAAAAGCAAAAGAATAAAATATTAATATCCAATGTTATATAATAAAACTTACCTGAACCTGAAAATAAATCCAAAACCCAATCTCCTTCATTTGAACATAAATCTATAAGATAGTTAATCAATGTTTATGGTTTTTGATAAATGTTAAATATCTCCCCTTTTGATATTTATCCTCATGTGTTAACTTTTTTACGACAACTTCATGAACTAGTACTTGCTATGACTCTTTCCATCTACTTGGTTAAGAAGAATGGACTTATAGTTATCATATTTTGCTCAACATTCAACATATATAAACTCACAATCACTTGTAATTGGTTGATCTCTTGAAGAAATAATATTTGACTTTTGCCTGTAACACGACATAGTAAAATTTCAATCCACGTGTACATACAAAAAAATTACATTGATCAAACATACAATTTCATTGTCTTACCATGTAAGCTGCATCCTTGAGTTTGATTTTCCCTTGAATCTTGTTAATAACATTGAAAATTGTGTGTCTGTATGAAATGTCACAAATCTCCAAAGTGGTGATGTTGTGACTTCTTCAAAGCTTGTAACCACTTTATTAAAAGCTTGATAAGTGTAAGGCTCACTATCATATTCAATGCTTGGGAAATTGAAACCATGAAGAATGTCTGCAATAACCAAGGCATATTCCCTTTTAGGTATAAGTTTTTCAATGTCTTCACAGTCACCTTGTATTATTTGATATTGGATAGTCACCAACCCATTCCAAATGAAATAAGTAAGAGTAGGATCAAGTTCAACATTCCTAAGACGCTACTTTCTCATCATTTCTAACTTAATTTTTCAGTGAAACTTTTGAAAGTATTTGGTACTCTATTTGCATCCTTCTTCAACATCTTTAATGAAATAAATAAATATAAGCATAAGTAATATAATAAAATAAAAAATTATATGAATAAAATGAATGTAAAAATCAACATACCTTTTTGAATGCAAGATAAAAATATTTAAATGTTGTTGTAGAGCTTGATTATGGGTAGTTGAGTACAAAATCATTCCAACTCTCTTCATTCAACATTTTAACCATATGTTCTTGTATTTTCATATAAATATTATGACTGAATAAATAAAGTAAAAATTGTTAATATAATGATATGTATAACAAATAATACCAGCTACAATATGTTATATTTAAAACAAAAATATAATCTAAGAAAAAGTAAAAGTAATTGAACAAACTTACTTTTGAAATTCCGAGCACATTTCCTCCAATGACAATTCACGAGACTTCACACAATGTAATATTGATTTGACTAGTTTTTCATCTTTCACACCTTGCATGTTCTCCAAGGTGTGATATTCATATCATCTGGAAGTTGCTTCATTTCAGGACATATGTTACTATTGGTACATATTATGGGTTTAGACCTTTTAACCTTCTAATTTTTTACACAAATATTCTCCCACAATTTGAAAATTTCATCAATCAATTCCAATATCTCCTCTGTTGTAAATGCCAACTAGAAAATGTTATCTATGCCTCTGAATAGTTCTTAATTTACTTTGATAGCTTTTGATTGGATTCTATCCTCAATTTGGTAACTTGTTTCCATACAACATTCCTTCCGAAAGCTTAAACAGACATTAAGCTTATCCACACCACATTTTTCTAAAAATTCATTATGAATAAATCTAACCCTCTGAATGAAATGCATAAACATTCTATACTCATTATCTGCATTATGATCCCATGCCAATAACTTTTCTTCCGTTTCTTTTAAACCAGCATAAATGATGCATTTCATTGTTTCAAAAAGACAGTTTCCAGGATATCCCTCAATCAATTGTCTTTTGGCCTCTGTTAAATGGTTCCCTCCAATTACATAATATCTATAATTAAAACATCATGTCCTATCAAATGCCTCCTTATTGGGAACTTTATTTGGATCAACAAGAATCACATAAGGCACCACATGTGTATATGGATGGTATCTGAACAGTGTTTTCAAATTATGGACATGTAGGTGATGTGCATTTCTAATTTGATATTGAGATGGTCCTTCATCTGACCTATAGAATTGGGTGACATTATGCTCAAATATTTTTCCACTATTAATTAATTTATTCTTCCTCATGTGATTCTGAATGGAATTTTGTTTTGTTTTAATAATGCCATCCTCTAAATCATCACTTGGTGATATGATTTCTTTGTTGCCTTTAGAACTTTCACTTTTTTTTTCCACTGTTGCTTATGATTTTAACAGATTTGCCAATTTTTTATTTCTTCTTCCTAGTTAACATTTATTATTATATAGAAATAATATCCACATCATAAAGTGGAAGAGCAACATCCATGGGCATTTTTCTTTTTAGCGTTTTTATCTCTTTTCTCCTTTTCAGAAACAGTTCTAACCTCCTCCTCACTAATGGAAACATATTTTTGAGCTTCAACGTGAGCTACAACTGCCACATCTTTGAAAGAAACATGTTTACCTTTGATAGATTGACCCACCGTATGGATTCTTTGTTAATCCCCTACATCATTAAAAGAATCTCAGCAAAATCCTATCAAAGTAAATAAAATATGTCAATGATCAATCTTTTATAAATGATTTAATGATCACTACAATAATGCATTACACATAAATATAAATAAGCATGCTTACAATGTTATTTGAAATGTTGGATGAGATTTCTTCACACAATGGTGTAGATTCTTGATCTATGTCATACTTGTACTTTCTGAGACGATATCTAAGCTTTTCATGTGACTTGGTCAATTTTGCAAGAACATAAACATTGTTTGAATTTGGCACCAAACATATGTCTCATACTCTGTCTATCACCTCATATGGTTCACCTAGATAAATCATAGCACAATATAGATAGAGATGTGTAGTATCATCAGATTCAGCATCTTCAATATGCCATGTAAACTCTGTTTTATTTATTTCTCGTGAATTCATCCATTCAGAAACAATCTTTGGTGCACTTGATGCGCCAATTAGTCAACGTTTACTTCTGGTATGTTCGACAGTCTTCAAAAGGTGTCCACCTGCAGCATTAGATGATGGAATTGTTGCCTTTGTTGTAGACATATTCACAGAGACCTTCCATGATACCATCTTC
>APFE031661475.1:38212-68278 GCA_000404065.3 Pinus taeda
AATAAAGCATTAAATTTAATAACAAAAAGCATTTATATTAATATTTAAATAAATTATCCTAGATGCAGGTGTACACAAATGACAAGCCCCATAATTGGGTAATTATATGGGCTCACTCTGCCTCTTATTTCAACCTAATCTACCATTCTCATTAGTTTATTGCATGTTTTTGAATATATTTATGCTAATAGAGTGAATTGGGTTAGTCATTTTGTCACATAGTCTAATATGTGCCCTATGCAGGTCTTTTGGTCAGTTTTGGACAAAGTTAAGGGATTTATGAGCAAATGGTAGCCAAAAATTGAGGAAAATAGGGAAGAGGATTTGTAGGGGGGGTGTCTCCTTCATTTTTAACCTCTTTCCTCAAATCCTCCATCAGTAACTCGGAGCACAAAGGTCCACATTGATGATTCCAAGGGGTAGCTGAACAAGTAAAGTAGGACTGTTGTTTATCTCCAGTCCTAGGAAGTCGAATTCCTTGATTTTAGGAGGATTGTTGCAGGACTCCATTTGTATAAATAATGAGGCTTAGAGCCTTAGTAGGTTAGCCAGTTATTAGTAGATTTTCGCACTTTTGTGAAGCATTGTATTCATCTCATTTTCAAGTTCCTTTTTGAGAACAATATATGTCATGTAATTGCTATTTTTGATAATGTAGATGAAACATTTTTTGAGCCAGCATTGATATCTTTCAGAGGGATAAAACTCTTGGGTTAGGGTCTAACCCAAGCTACCTAGCACCTCCTACTATGTACTTATATGTTTTTACTTCAATTCATGAGTTAATTTCTCTTGCATAGAATCATTTTTACTTTGTTAGATTAGGTTTCTTTTTATGGTTAGTGTAGTTGCTTTTGTTTCAGTTGCTCAAGTAGGTTACTATAGTAACAAAATAAGATCTAAAAAGGTCAACAAAAGGCCATGATATCCTTTCTCCCTTCCTGGGACAATGATTTGAGGTCAAGGCACTATTGTTGCCACCAAAAACACAGTTTTTGCTCTTCCATGCAACTGCTAGTGTGATAACTTGATTTGGAAAGATTGATATTGGTTCAGATTCAGTTTCTTAGATTGTTTCCTATTCTTTTACCATATATCTCTCTGCATGCTTTTTTGTTCATAGGTTACTGTCTAGCATTTTCTGTTTGTAGGTTAGAAATTAGGTCAAGCTAGGAAAAGCTCTATTTTCATGGTGTAGTTAGTTCTTTCTTTGGTCAGTTTTGATAAGTAAATGTGTGATCACTTGTGGGACATCTGAGCTCACCATACATCCATATAATAGACAGCACTAACCCACTTCTCATAGCTTTCATTCGCAACATTTCACCAATCTGCCCAAATTTCTGTGTTTTTCTTCATAAGCTTCTTTCTTGCCATTTGAACAAATCCAAAAATCACGTTTATCCCTAATCTTCCTTGATAAGTGATAGACACCTCAACACCTTCATCTAGCCTTCAGTTACCCTTTCCGGTCATTTTTGCACCTTCAAAACTCCAAAATTAGCTCTCGACCTCCTCCTATAGATCCTCTTGTAGATCCCTTGCAGCCTCCTGTAGAATTTCCTGTGAGTGGTTATTCGAAGTCCGATTGCTATGAAAGTCTTCAGAAGGGAATTAGAGGCTTCTTAGGACCTCTCCACACCTTCCTCCACCTCTACAACAACTAACTTCACCTTCCTTCACCACCAAACCTCTGCACAATCGCAACCAGATAAATCACAAGCATAACAATTCCACATAAAAACACTCAAAAGCACGAAAAGATGTTTTCTTCTCATTTCATTTCAAAAGTAGCTTGAATAAATGAATTTTATCTTTTCAGTATTCAATGGCACTCATTTCATCAAGTTTTCATCTCTTTTCTTGCAAAAGTAGGGTTAATAGGTAAATTAGGGTTTGCTTGGGTTTGCGTTACATTTCAGTTTTCCTTCACTTTCTACAAATAGAATAGATCTTGTAGATTTAGTTTTCTTTAATCACAATTAAAGCTTCTTCTGAAAACTCATAGAAGTTGGCTTAAGCTCTTAGCGAACTTGTGCCATCTGATCAAGTGACAACCTGCAGTAAGAGCTAGTACTTGTGCATACAACATCGTCGCTTTCAAGTTTGTTACGTACTACTGGGTTGATAAAAGTAAAGAAGGAAGCCTCAGGAATTGCAGCATTATTGCTGCAATACTGGAGCTCACCATTATTTTTGGCGCCGTTACTGGAGAAGCGTCAAAGTATTTTGTGATTACTGCTTTTCTTCTATTTTCTACTACGACATTCTGCTAAGTAGTTTATTTCAACAAAAGTAGAGTAGTTGTTTCATTTCAATTTTGCAATTTCAATTCTACAATTTCAATTCTGCAAAAGTAGATTAGGCATTTCCTTCTTTCATTTAAATTCTGCAATTTCATTTCAGCAAGCATAGATTAGGCATTTCCTATTTCATTTCAATTCTGCAAAAGTAGATTAGGCATTTCCTACTTTCATTTCAATTATGCAAAAGTAGATTAGGCATTTCCTGCTTTCATCTCAATTCTACAATTTCCATTCCAGCAAAGTAGATTAGTCATTTCCTTGCTTTCATTTCAATTCTGCAATTTCATTTCAGCAAGTTCATTTCAGTAGTTGCAATTTTTTGTTCAATCCATTTTAGTTTTGCAGGCACAAGCAAAAAATAAAAAACAAAAAACAAAAAAAAACAAAAATCACCCAAAAAGAAAATTCTTTTCATGCCTTGTAGGAACAGAGACAATTCAGGAAAATTACACCCCCACCACATCATTAAGTCACCCTTCTCTCTTCTTCGGTTTCAGTGATCTAGAAGAACCTATAGGTGAACCACCAGAGATAAATGAAGATCCTATAGCAGAAGAAGAGCAAGAAACCATTCCTCTTGAGACCATGGCTGAAAACAGAAATGTTAGAGGAAATGGGGAAAGAATAGAGAGTACCTTTCCTATCCGAGAGACCAATGGGTACACTAAATGAAAAAGATAAGTCCTTCAGCCTTACCTCACTTCCATGAATTGACTATTGAAGATCCTGATACCTTCTTGTTTGAATTTGATGTTTTCTATCAATTCTATGACTATGCAGAAGATGAGCAGAAGTTGAAACTGTTTCCTTCTACCCTCAAGGATGCAACATTGCACTGTTTAATTGGATTACCTAAAAATAGCTTCACAACTTGGGCTCAGATGCAGCAAGCCTTCAACAAAAAATACCAAGACTACTGTAGATCAAAGGATACCAAGGAAGAAACCTTTCGAATGACAGTGATGAATCCTTAGAAGTCTATGAAGAGAGGTTTTAGCTTAGTTATAAAAGGGTGAGGTGCACACTTGACCTCGAATCTTTGAAGTTGGTCCTACTCAGAGGAGTCGCTAAAGAGCTTCTATATACCCTCCATTTTCTGGCTGGGGGATACATCTACCAACTACCTTATGATGACATAAAGACTATGTTTAGAAACCATTCTAGGACAGCTAGAAAGAGAGGTAGGGGAAGTCAACCTTTAGCCAGTACATCCTCATCTAGTTCATCTCTTAGAAGTGAATTTGAGAATCGGCTAGAAGATTTCAAGAGCGAGATGAGGCAGACTCTTGCCATGCAAATGGATACCTTGCATACCAAAAGGAAACAAGAGGAAGTCAATAAGGCTTTGGCCATCTTTTGTCTGAGGTGCACTAGAAGGCATCCTCAGAATGAATGTACATTAAACTCTATAGAAGTGTGTTTAGTCTGTGAAGAAGACCATCCTATGAATTAGTGCCCTTCCTTTCCCGAACTTAAATCTGCATATCAGGGGGCCGAAGGAGCCACTAAACCACTCTATTTCAGGAATCAATGGAGGCAACATGGGCCCAGACCTTACCAACAGGGAATGCAAGGGACATCCCAGACCTATTACAACCCTAATCAAGCCACTTCCATGCCTTCTTGGGGTCCCCCTGCTCATCCTTTCTAGTCCCCCACCCCTCCTTAGTCATATCCATCTCAATACCATGCTCAACCAGTTGCTCATTCGTTTCACTCTTACGCTCAGCCACAGCCTCAATGGAATGTACCTCATCAGGGATGGAGGCCCCAATACAACTCTCTTCCCACTCTTTTGCCTCCACCACCTGCTCAACCACAACCATTGCCTCTTGCTCCACCAAGGCAACCTCAAATACCTGCTTAGTCGAACCTGAACCCCAATAACAGATAGGCCTAGCAGGTATATAGTGGAGAAACATCATGGCTGACCTATGCTATGGAGATTCAAGAGATTAACCTATGATCTGGGAAGGTTCTCCCAGATAACCAACCTCCCCCTAAGGAGGATGAGGAAGAAAAATAGGAAAGTGAACCAAAGGCCATTCCACCCTTTCCTGAGAGATTAACTGGAACTAGACAACCGACCCCAGAAGAAACTGAACTTCCAGGAGAATTAAAATAGTTATGTGTAAAGATACCACTTCTCCAAGCCATAAAGCATGTTCCTATATACAACCAGATGATCAAGGAGAAGTGCTTCAGGCACCCAAGCAGGTGCAGGAGAGATGCTCCAACTATCAGTGTCATAGGACAACTCTCCGACTTGATGTTGGGGGCAGGTGATCTGTCTGAAATATCTAGACCCTAGAAGTCCTGTAGTCAATGTCCACATCAATGGCACCATAATCCCCCATACCTTGATTGACCTAGGGGCTACCATTAATGTGATTACCAGGGACACTATGCTCAAGCTCAACCTTCAAGGCTCCCTAAGAAAGACTGCAATAGTACTGCAGTTAGCAGACTGCTCCACCATGACCCCTGAAGGGATTGTGGAAGATGTAATGGTATCCATCAATTCTTAGGAGTACCCTGCTGATTTCCTGGTTCTCCAACCAAAGGCAAAGCTCACTGGGTATCCTCTCATCCTGGAAGGCCTTGGTTGGTTACTACAAATGCCTACATTAGTTGTCGAGCTGGGAACATGACAATCAAGAATGGGCATATGTCCAAGTAGCGAGTCCTATATCCTCCTGCCCAACCTTTGTAAGAATATGCTTTATCTCTCTGGTTGGAGGAGGAAGATGAGGATGAAGTCTATTCTGCACCACTATGTGTAATAGAAGCTACCATGGGGGGCCCACAAACCAAGGATGATCTTATTGAAGACTTGATTTAGTATCCAACCCCAGTGTGTTGTCGTTAGAAGAGCTGGTGGAAGAAACCCAATCCAACCCTTTAGTCGATCTCTATGTGGCTGATTTGAACTCTCTCTGACTTAAAAATGTGGAATTTGGCCTAGAAAGAACCTTGAAGATAAACTCATCCCTATCTACCTCTTAGGAGAAAGAACTGTGTAGCTTATTGAAAAACCACTTGGATGCTTTTGCTTGGAGCTATAACGAGATAAAGGGAGTCCACCCTTCAATCTGCACTCATCATATTTACATTAAGGAAGATTGCAAACTAGTCAGGTAGCCTCAAAGGAGGATGAATCCAACCCTTAAGGACATTGTCAAAGAAGAACTGCAAAAGTTGTTGGATGCAGGATTCATCTACCCTATCTCTGTTAGCTAATGGGTCTCTCCTTTGGTGCTAGTGCCAAAGAAAAATGGGAAGTTGAGAATCTATGTCGATTATCGGGAACAAAACAAGGCCACCAAGAAGGACCATTTCCCTTCGCCTTTCATAGATCAAGTGTTAGATGGAATGGCAGGGAAAAAATTCTTCTCCTTCCTAGATGGTTTTAGTGGGTACAAATATATCCAAATCAGCTCGGAAGGCCAAGATAATACCACTTTCACTTGTCCTTGGGGTACCTTTGCATACTGGGTCCTTCCTTTTGAGTTGTGCAATGCTCCCACCACTTTCCAGAGAGTAGTACTAAGTATATTTGTTGAACTGGTTCATGATTCAGTGAAAATCTATATGGATGACTTTACCCCTTATGGTTCTAACTTCAAAGAATATTTGACTAACCTGGGAAAAGTTTTAGATAAGTGCACTGAAGTGAACCTGTCCCTCAATCCTGAAAAATGTGAATTCCTAATGACTGAAGGGACCATGCCAGGTCATACAATTTCTTAGCAAGGATTCTAGGTGGATCCCAACAAAATTGCCATCATCCAAAGGGTTCTACCTCCTCAAAAGATAAGACATGTTCGGAGTTTCCTAGGCTTAGAAGGGTATTATAGAAAATTCATCAAGGATTTAAGTAAGCTAGCCTCTCCATTGTTTGGTATTTTGGAGAAAGATATTGAATTCATATGGACTGACAACTGTCAAGAGGCTCTGGATACCTTGAAAAGTAAACTAGTGACTGCCCCAATTTTGAGAGGTCCAAACTGGGCCCTACCTTTCTAGATTAATATAGATTCCTCGAACAAAGAGATAGGAGCAACCTTAGGGAAAACAGATGAGAAGCTATCTTATACCATATATTTTGTAAGTAAAAAGATTTTCCAAGGTAGAATTAATCTACACTGTAATCGGAAAGGAGCTCCTAGTGGTAGTCCATTCCCTAAATAAGTTCAGACACTACATCACTAGCTATCAAACATTTGTACACATTGATCATGCTACAATTAGGTATTTAATGAAAAAACCAGATGTAAATGCTTGTATTATTAGATGGTTACTTTTATTGTAGCAATTTGATTTAACCATTGTTGATAAGTTGGGTAAAGAAAATGTTGTTGACGATTTTCTATCTAGACTAGATCTGCCTGCAAGTGAAGAAGGAATGGTGGATGATCGAATGCTAGATGAACACTTTTTTTCTATCTTAGTACTCTCTCCATGGTTTACTGATATAGAAAATTACTTGGTTTCAGCACAGTTTCCGCCACAACTGTCCTCAAAAGAGAAGAGCAAGATCGTGAGTAAAAGTGCCCCAGTCACCTAGATTGGGAGCAACCTCTTCAAACTTGGCCAAGATCAGATTTTGAGGTGATGTGTCAGGGAGGAGGAAGTTTTTGACATTCTCCTAACCTGTCATGATGGGCCCTTTGGGGTCCATTTTGCAGCAAATAGGACTGCCTTCAAATTTCTGCAAGCAGGTTACTATTGGTCCACTCTTCGTCAAGATATTAGGAGATATATCAGCGAATGTGACCGATATCAAAGGATGGGGAAACCTACTCCAAGGGATGAGATGCCCCTACAACCTCAGTGACTTTTGAGCCATTTGAGAAGTGGGGCATGGACTTTGTGGGTCCTGTCAACCCTCCTTCAAAACAGAACTCTTACATCATTGTGTGCACTGATTACCTGAAAAAATGGGCAGAAACAAAGGTGATCAAAGTAGAAACAGAAGAAAAAATAGTTGATTTTTTGAGAGAGAATATCTTCTACAAGTTTGGCTATGCAAGAGAATTAGTCACAGATCAAGGGAGTCAATTTACCTCCAATCTGATTGAAGACCTGCTCACACATCACAAAAGTAAGCACAAAACTTCCACTCCTTATCATCCGCAAGAAAATGGACAGATGGAAGTCACTAACAGAGCTTTTGAAGGAATTTTTACCAAGGTAGTGAGTAGCAGTAGAAAAGATTGGGTAGATAAATTGGTTGAGGCCACCTGGGCCTATAACATGACCTGGAAAACCACCACAAGGTTCACACCCTATGAGCTGGTCTATGGGAAGAAGGCTTTGTTGTCAATAGAATTTGAATATAACGCACTAAGGATGGTAACTCAACTAGACTTAGATATCAGCCATGCACAAAAGGAAAGGTTACTTCAGCTAAATGGAATGGATGAACAGAGATTGTAGGACCTTCTCCACTCAGAGGTAGTCCAACTTCGAAGGAAAATATGGCATAACAGACACCTCAAAGAAAAAAAATTCCAGGAAGGAGATTGGGCACTGTTGTATGATTCAAGATATAAAGGTTTCAAGGGAAAACTGAGGACAAGATGGTTGGGAGTGTACACAATAGAAAAGTGCAATAACAATGGTTCAGTTATGATCCATACCATTGATGAAGAAGCCATCCCCATGCTTGTCAATGGGTATAGATTGAAGATCTATAGGAAGCCCCTCTCCAAGCAAAAATTCATTGAGAATCTAAGTAAAATAGTGTTGGTAGTGGAGCAGGTCTCTGCCTCCACTCCACCCACACCCTAAACACAAAAAAAAATAGAAAAAGAAAAAATAGAAAAAAGAGAATAAAAGATCCCTGGGTGAAAACCCCGTGGAGGCACCCAGGGTAGGTGGTGAGGGTGAAAACCTCCTGTAGGCACCCCAACTGTCTCATATAAAAAACAAAAAGAAAAAATAAGGAGGAAAAAAAAAGAAAAACTAACTTCATTTGAATGCATTGCAGATTGCAGGAGGGTCACAGAAGAAAAAAGGACATGGCCAGGCTAAAAACACCCCAAATAGATCATTTCTCCATTGCAATTGTCTTTTCTCGGGCCCTAGTCTCACTTGTTCTGGAAATTATGCATCCTACATGAAGCTCTGTGCATTCTACAAGAGGCTCCTATAGAAACCACAGAGAGCTCGAAATCAAGTTTAGAAAAGCATCAGCGGGCTAGAAATTTGTTGAGAAGACCTGTGGACCTCCCTGCCACCATTCATCCCCCAACTCTCCATTCCATACCTACACCACTGCATTTCCTCTCACTTCTTTCTTCCCTGCACAGAAAACACATAAATTCTATTTTTTTTTTTTTTTTAATGATGAAGAATAAACAACAGCATCCTTAACTTGTTTCTTACCTAGTGCATACCAGTTGTTTTTCCTTTTCCTTCAAAACATTCCTTAGGTATCTCTTCAGTCGCTCCTCAAACCTCAGCTAGAAATTTTAGAGGGAGAAGTAGTTACAGGAAATCCTACAGGATTCTTGTAACAACTAATCCCCTTAAAAAACAAGCTCCAGAGGTAGGGTCAGTGCAGCCACAAGTGTACACAATGCACAAGGAGCCGGTCCTAATTAGAAGATCACTAGCATGAGGTAGCCAAGTCACCAATTTAGAAGCGACGAGCGCCAATAGCAACAACAATCCATGAATAGAGTGCCAAAGTATGAGCATGCAACAGCACGATAGTGACTAACAGGTAAGTGAGGAAACCCGTTCCTCTGTTCCATGAGTATAATTTAGAAATTGCATGAACCATTAAGATGGTCGAAATTAAATGAAATCAAGGGCCTGCTAACTAGCCACCTTTGTCCAGTTCAAATAGCGCCTCATCCAATTCAAACAACGTTCAGTGCGTGCAATCGATACGTGTGTTCAACCAACTCGGAAAGAAAAACTAAATGGTGATGGCATATAATGGAAATGATGGAAGTGATTGCAGGCAGGTGGCATGAAGTATCATAATGGCATTGGAGTAGGGACCAACGGTCCAGATGAATATGACATACCCTTCCTACCACTTCACTTCATCACCGCAGATCATTCCATAATCTTAAGTATGCTGTAGTCGACACCTTCATCAACTTTGTTTCATTTGCATTGTAACAACTTACCTACCACCTTCAGAACCTCGAAATAGTCACCCTCTATCAGTTTCGAAACCCTTCTGCTTATCGGGCTCTTCAAGAGCATTATCGCACTCTACAGGAGTGGAAACATAGTCTACAGGAACCTTTCTATAGGAAGGCTAAGGAGCAACTCTATAGAGGGAAAATTTTGGATTTTATGCCAAATTCGAGCTCTAAAAAGGTAGGCTAAGAAATCCCACTCTAAATGTTATATATCTACAAAAGTTGGTGGCATTTGAAGTGAAGTATTGAGTTGAAAAGAAAAAAAGTGAGAACAGAAGTTTGTATGTGTTTTTTTTAAATATATACAGTCTCTCCATTTTACTCTCTGCACTGAAAGTTTATCTCTTTCTCCTCCGTGGTATTCTCTTGTATGAAGAAGTGATGTAACCATAGGAAATTAAGCCCATAAAATAGTGAATTTTCATTGGGTGGTCTTCTTACTTTGTGAAAAGGAAAAAAAACATTGTCTGGTATACTCTCTGTTTAAAAAAAAAAAAAATATATTGTTTCCCTCAAAAAGCCCGAGAAGAAATTAAGGTTGAGAACAGAGTTGGTAGGGAAGGAAAGTTACAATTTGTTTTTTTTTTAAATAAGAAACATGAAAAACTCTCTCTGGTTCTAGAAGAAAACCTCAATTGTTCCTCTATTTTCGAGCTTGAAATTTTTTGTCTTCCTCCTCACCAAAAAAATTCCAACAGTCACTCAACATCATGACAGGGGGTTTTATGAGAAAGGAGCGTTTGAATTCCACCAAATTGAATGAACACATAGAAGTGGTAGCCCTCTTTACCAGGGAAAATTGGATGCCATTCTTTAAGAAGTTTCATGGGTATGATGAGGAAGTCATCGAGGAATTTTTATTATATTTAAGACCCCATTCAAAAACCCATGCTATATTCAGTTTCATGGGTCTAACCATAGAACTTACACTAGAGTTTATCAGCAGAATTACAAGTCTTCCACTTGGGCTTCCCTAGAGCAAAGAAGAAAACCCACTAGGATAGGTTGCTAAAAAGACTATTTTCCAGCCTGATGAACATCCTGTGGAACATAAGAATGGGATCAAAAGGACAAGTATACCTTATCCATGGGGTGAGGTCAGCTATCAGATCATGAAGTATATCTCCTGTGAACAAAGATACAACATCATTTATGGTTATCATTTCATACTGTTACATGAACTGAGATATGGCATGGACTTTCTTGCATCTAGAAAACTCAGTCTTCCATATTTTCTCCTCCAATCCTTGATAGAATGTGGCACCAAATTGAATGCAAGGGTTCCAGACCAGCTGGCTCACCATGGGCTCATTAAATTTCTGGTGGAGGATGCCCTCCACAAATACATAGTCCCTATAGCCTAGGAGAATTTCAGGAACATGACTAAAGAAGATGACATAAAAACTCTCACTGATGATGTTAGTCCATCTAGCAGTGAAGAGGAGGAACAGAAAGAGGAAGAAGAGAAGGAAATCCATGAAGAAGAATATAACATTCAATTGGAAGAAGGAAAAGAAGAAAAACATAGAGGAGAGGAGGAGAATGAAACCACCATGAATGAACCTAAAGCAGAGAAGAAAATAGTAGCAAAAGTAGAAAAAGGGAAAACCATAGTAGAGAAAAGGAAGAGGACAAAAACTGAAAAGAAGAAGCCCAAGACAGCTTGGAAAACGGTTGCCACAGGAAAGGTAGAACTCAACAAGTAGAGGATAAAACAACACCAGAGACAGCCGAAACGAAATTAGGGACAAGAAACACGAGCAAAACAACAGATGAAGAAGAAGAAAAACAGCAAGAAGTACCTCTTGAGACACTAACAAGAGAAGCAGCAACAATTCTTACTGCACTTAGTACTCCACCCAAGCAAAAAGGGAAAAGAAAAAGACAACCATCTATGTACTTCAAAGCTCGAAAGAGCACCAGAATCAAGATGGGGAAGCCTCAGCCACCTTCAAAGGAGCCCATCATCATTGAGGATGTACCTATTATAACGAAGGAGGAATCTTCGTCCAAAATCACCATCACTTATGAGAGAGGGAGCCCTAAGACCTCTACCTAGAAAGAACTGATCAAATTAATGGACTCTAAAGTAGTCCTACAGGAGGTACAGACCTCTCTACAGGAGACATTGGCAAAGCTCAAAGAAACTGAGAAACTTGAAAAGAAGGTAGAATAATAGACCTGGGAGGAAGATAAGGAAAAAGAGATACAAGAGCCTAGACCTCAGCCTATCTTAGGCTCCTACTACAACCTTCTGGAAGGTGGGATTATCATCCCACAAAAGTTTTCGGTGCCTTTTTTCTTCGAGTTGGAAAAGGAAAGAGTCAGGACCCATACATGGATGCAGATTGCAAAATCAAAAGGGGTAGAAGACATTGGGCACACGAAAAACAAGTTGAGAGAGATGATCAAAGAATTGAGCATGGTCAGGCATACATAAAGCATCAGAAGAGCTCAATTGGTGGAAGAAAATGAAATGTTGAAAAAGTAGCTACAAGAAAGGGAACCTCAAGGAAGAAATGAGCTATCAATCTTAAAAGGACAACAACAGAAAGAGGAACCCTCGAAAGACAGTGAGGCAACAAATAGACAGCAACAAGAAGAGGAACACCAAATGGACAGTGAGACATTGATGAAACAACAACAGGAAAAAGAATCCCAGGTAGAAAATGAAGTATTGATTTTGAAACAACAGCTACAGGAAAAGGAATCCTAGTTAGCCTACATGACCAGCTAGGTAATAGAGGCATTACAATGCAGGCAGCCAACCAAGTCATATGCACTATACCTCAAAAATTAGTGGCTCCAATTTCATATTAAGAGACTGGCCTAGAGGGGCATAATACCTTTTCAGGATTATGGCCAATTCATGCATTTATGTGATCACAGTTTAGCTGAGGATAAAGCGAAGCTAGCAGAATTTTACCTAAACAACATAGCACTTACTGACATGAATTTATGGGATCCAAATGTTGCATTGGGAGACTTGCAGCTAATTTTTATGGCTTCTTGGATGAGCCATGAAGAGAAGAGGGCAGTGGAAATCCAGAAAATGATGACAAAAAAGCTAAGTGAGCTCCTAATGATTAAAGTAGAACTAGTAGAACCCTTGGCTCTCATTTATGCCCACCAACACCTTTCAGCTAATCCTCAAGTTGTCCCCAACTATGTTGACAAACAAGCCCAGGTTATTGCTCATTTCAAGGATATGGAGAGATTGTTCAGAGATGAGTGCATTCATGCCTGCATGAGAAGGTGGAATACATTTCCACAAAACCTATGGATCAGGGAGTATCACTCCCCAAACAGGAGGAGGGAAGCCATGAGGAGAGTACCCCTGAATAAGTACTCAATGCAAAGCTTGAAGGAAAATTGGATTGGCCTTAAATTCAATCCTCCATTGCTGCTAGGACTGCTATAAGCAGTAAAGGAGGAGGAAGAACAGAAACAATGGGAAGAAGTGGATGGGAAAGCAGGTTTCCATGATAAAGAGGAAGACATCAAATCAAAGGTTTGGGATGCCAGGGAATCTATCAAATCCATCAAGGATGAAGAGTTACATTAGTTAATCAAAGGATGAGCAACCCATTCAATAGGGGGATGATGATGAGCCCCAGAAATGGGTAATTATATGGGCTCATTCTTCCTCTTATTTCAACTTAATCCACCATTCCCATTAGTTTATTGCATGTTTTTGAATATATTTATGCTAATAGAGTGAATTAGGTTAGTCATTTTGCCATGCAGTCTAATATGTGCCTTATGCAAATTTTTTGGTCAATTTTGGATAAAGTTGAGGGATTTATGAGCAAATGGTAGCCAAAACTAGAGGAAAATAGGGAAGAGGACTTGTGGGGGGTGTCTCTTTAATTTATGATCCCATTCCTTGAATCCTTCATCAGCAACTCGGAGCACAAAGGTCCACATTGATGATTCCAAGGGGAAGTTGAGCAAGTAAAGTAGGACTGTTGTTTATCTCCAGTTCTAGGAAGATGAGTTCCTTGATTTTAGGAGGACCGTTGGAGGACTCCATTTGTATACATAAGGAGGCTTAGAGCCTCAGTGGGTTAGCCAGTTATTAGTAGATTTTTGCACTTTTGTGCAGCTTTATGTTCAACTCATTTTCGAGTTCCTTTTTTAGAACAGTTTATGTAATGTAACTGATACTTTTGATAATGAAGATGAAACAGTTTTTGAGCCAACACTGATCTCTTTCAGAGGGCTGAAGCTCTTTGGTTAGGGCCCAACCAAATCTACCTAGCAGCTCCTACTATGTACTTATATGTTTTTGCTTCAATTCATGAGTTAATTTCTATTGCATAGAATCCTTTTTACTTTGTTAGATGAGGTTTCTTTTGATGGTTAGTGTAGTTGTTTTTGTTTTAGTTGCGCAAGTAAGTTACTGCAGTGATAGAATAAGATCGAAAAGGTCAACAACAAACCCTAATCTCCTTTCTTCCTAGGACTATGATTTGAGGTCAAGGCACTACTGCTGCCACCAAAAACACAGTTTTTTCTCTTCCATGCAACTGCTAGTGTGATAACTTGATTTGGAAAGATTGATATTGGTTCAAATTCAGTTGCTTAGATCATTTCCTGTTCTTTTACCATAGATATATCTACATGATTTTCTATTTATAGGTTTCTATCCAACATTTTTTGTTTGTAGGTCAGAAATTAGGTCAAGCTAGGAAAATCTTTGTTTTCATGGTGTAGTTAGTTCTTTCTTTGGTCAGTTTTGATAAGTAAATATGAAAATCTCTTGTAGGACATCTCAACTAACCATACGTCCATATAAAAACTAGCACCAGCCCACTTCTCATAGCTTTCCTGAGTCATTCACAACATTTCGCCAATATGCCCTAATTTATGTGTTTTTCTCCGTAAGCTTCTTTCTTGCCATTTGAACAAATCTAGCCATCACGTTCATCCCAAATCTTCCTTGACAAGTTCTAGACACCTCAACACCTTCATCTAGCCTTTAGTTCCCATTTCCCATCATTTTTCCGCCTTCAAAACTCCAAAAGTAGCTCTCGGCCTCCTCCTATAGATCCTCCTGTAGATCCCCTGCAGCCTCCTGTAGAATTTCTTGTGAGTGATTTTTTGAAGTCCGATCACTATGAAAGTATTCAAAAGGGTACTAGGGGCTTCTTAGGACATCCCCACACCTTCCTTCACCTCTGCAACAACCAACTCCACCTTCCTTCGCCACCAAAACTCTGCACAATCGTAACCAAATAAATCACAAGCATAACAATTCCACATAAACACACTCAAAAGCACAAAAAGATGTTTTCTTCTCATTTCTTTTCAGAAGTAGCTTGAATAAATTCAATTTACCTTTCAAGTAGTCAATGGCACTCATTTCCTCAAGTTTTCATCTCTTTTCTTGCAAAAGTAGGGTTAATATGTAGATTAGGGTTTGCTAGGGTTTGTGTTACATTTTAGTTTTCCTTCACTTTCTACAAATAGAATAGCCCCTGTAGAGTTAGTTTTATTTCATAACAGTTAAAGCTTCTTCTGAGAACTCATAGAAGTTGGCTTAAGCTCCTAGCAAACTTGTGCCTTCTGATCAAGTGACAGCTTGCAGTAAGAGCTAATACTGTGCATACAACACCATTGCTTCCAAGTTTGTTACGCACTACTAGGTTGATAAAAGTAAAGAAGGAAGCCCGAGGAGATGTAGCAGTATTGCTGCAATACTGGAGCTCATCAACAATGATTGACAATGATGGCAAAAGAATGGGCTGGCAAGTGGAATCGCCACATAACCACCCATAGGCTTGCACACAGGGTATTAAACTTGTCTTACAGCAGTAGTAAAGGGCATTCAATGTAGCACTTGAACCAATTCACAAACGCCATCCTGCCTTGGCTCTGAATCATGGAAGCCTTAGGTAATATTCATCCCACCTCCTCTATTTTTTCCCCTCTACCTGGAATTGCAATTGCTCTATGGCCATAGTGGAGCCAAACACATGCACTGCAACAGGCAGGCGTTTCCATATTCTTTGCTGCATAGAATTTGGAATAGGCAACCATTACTCTTAGAGTCTGATATGAAACTTGAATCTCACTTCTAAGCCCTCTAAGCCTTCTACCTCTCACTTCCGTTCAGTATTGACTTCTCACAATCAGTCCCTTCCACCACACACCAATATGCCTCGACTGCGCCAGTGAATGTGTAGCAGGAGGGGCAGCAGCAGAGGCAGATTTCTATGTCCTCTGCCATCAATGATCTTTGACTCCTCTTCCCCTCATCTAACTACATCTTAGCTTGTTATCCGGGTACACACAATGACAGAGGCTACACTCGTGTTGTTCACACCCAGCCCACACAAACTAGTCCATCAGCTTTAGCTCCCCCTCCTAGCTCTTAGCATTCCAACCATTCGACCCAATTCACTTACCATTGCTCTCTGAATCGACCTACTATCACAACCACCATCACAGTCACATTTCAGGAGGAGCCTTCTAGTGATGAAGGACATCCCACCTTTGCTTCGGAGAAGAGTGACACTGCTCAGGGTGAGCCACTTGCAGCAGAGCCAAATCGTGACACTTTGGTGAAGGAAAACACTGGTGAGTTGCCAAAAGACAAGGAGGACCTCGATGCCTACATATGTTTGATTATTGAAGAACACCCATCAACTTCAAATGACACCTAAAACAACACGCGGCTTTAGGATTCAGGTTCCCGAATACCAAGTCTATGGATTTACTTTTGCATTTTTTAGCAAAATACCTAGTTTTGCAATTGAATTCAATAGAATATCACTTTTTGTTCATATGTTGGTTTCCCCTGCGAGGGTAGCGATATAAAAGAAAAGAAAAACCAAAATTCTAAATATTTTTTTAAATTAAATTTTAATTAAAATTTTCTAATATTTCAAACATATATATTTTAATTTAAAAAATTTAAATTTAAAATAATAAACAAATTAAGAATAACATTTCTTTTAAATTTTATTGATGGTGTTTAATAAATATAGTTTTAATTAAAAATAAAAAAATTACAAATATAGTACAAAAAAAATTAAATGTATTTTTTTTTTGTTTCCATGCAATAATTTTAATGCTCCCCTAATGAAAAAAAAAAACACTCATTTTCCCTTTCAAAAGCCTAAAAATTTGAAAAAAAATCTTAATTTTTCTCCCAAAAGTCCTACAAATTTGTGTTTTTTCCCTTTGCATCCCTATAAAAATATATATAAAGAAAATGAGTTTTTTATGTGGTTTTACGGTAAAAACAAAAAATTTCCCTAAATTCATCTATAAATAGTTGCAATAGAAAAAAAACTAACCTTTAAAATGCATAAAACTCTTGGTGAATGTGCTATCTATGACAGTGCAGCTCCTTTAGAGCTCCTCCACAAAATCATTCCAAACTTTCTAGCAAGACCCAAAAGACTTGATGTGATGTGATGAATAGAAATGATGAATTTTATTTTATAGCGATGATTGTGGGAATGATTTATCATTTCTTGAATGTGGGACTAAACTTAAAATTAAAATAAAATAATTTATAGTTAATATTATAGCATCAGGGTAGATTACATTCATTATGGGATAAAAAAAATTATATTAAATATAGAAATTAATTTACTTACATAGTTGATGTTAAATAATTGAAATAGAAAAAATATTTTGAGTTTCTATCAATATTTTGAATAGAAACTAGGGTGAAATTTTCAGCCAAAAGTTTAGTAATATGTTTTCAAGTAAATTATAGATGAAAACTTTGGAAGGAAAAATTTTAAAACAAAATTTTTGGAGGGAAAATGTTCAGCAAAAGTTTTTGGGGGCAATCTTTGGAGGAAAAATTTTTGGCGAAAAAATTTGGGGGGAAAACTTTAGAGGGAGAATCTCAATTTCTAGGTTATATATTTTCATTGGGAGAGAGTGCAGTTATATCATTTTACATTTGTTGGTTGAAGGTCATGGATTCTCCTGATAGTGAAGTTTTTCTTTCTTCAGCATCGACATATTCGTCATGCAACAACTCTATTCATTTTGATCAATGTAATAAGAATTCTTTCACTATGAATACAGAGACAAATTTTCCACTTGGTCTTAATCCTAAGGATGATGAGAGAAACATTAATGAAGGGTAGTAAAAAGAATTTACTGTGAATAGAGAGTCGATTTTTCCACTTCCTCCTAATCCTAAGGATTATGAGAGAACCACTAATGAAGGGGGGGATGAACAATTTCCATAATCAAAGTTTCCACATAGTCCTAATCCTAAGGATTATGAGAGCGACACTAATGAAGGGGGTGATGAAGAATTTTCCGAGTCAAAGTTTCCACTTCCTCGTAATCATAGGGATTATGAGAGCACCACTGATGAAGGGGGGTAAAGAATTTGCATAATCAACATTTCCACTTCCTCCTAATCCTGAGGATTATGAAAGCAAAACTGATGAAGGGGGGAATGAAGAATTTGAATATTCAAAGTTTCCACATAGTCCTAATCCTAAAGATTATGAGAGAAACATTGATGAAGGGGGGATGAAGAATTTGAAGAGTCAAAGTTTCCACATATTCCTAATCCTAAGGATTATGAGAGCAGTACTCATGAAGGGAGGATGAAGAATTTGCAGAGTCAAAGTTTTCACATATTCCTAACCCTAAGGATTATGAGAGCAGCACTGATGAAGGGAGGGATCAAGAATTTTCAGAGTTAAAGTTTCCACATATTCCTAATCCTAAGGATTATGAGAGGACCACTGATGAAGGGGAGGGCAATGATGAGAAATTTCTAGTAAATAGAGATTCAAAGGTTCCACTTAGTCCTAATCCTAAGGATTATTAGAGCACCATTGACGCTGGGGAGGATAAAGAATTTCCATTAAATAGAAATTCAAATTTTCCACTTGCTCCTAATCCCAAGGATTATGAAACCACCACTGATGAAGAGGAGGATGAATAATTTCATGCGAGTGATACTTTTACTATGAATAAAGAGTCATATTTTCCCCTTAGTCATAATCCTAAGGATTATGCGAGCACGGGTGATGAAGGGGAGGATGAAGAGTTTCTTGCAAACAATAATTTTAGAGGAACAAATGTTAATTATGCATTCTCTAAGTGAGTGTTTCAAAGGTAGTTGTGGTGATGATGAATTGAGTCCTCCAAACGAGGTTTTCAAAAGTAGGGATGAAGACGGTGAAGAATTTTGTCTGAGTCAAGATTTCAAAAGCACAGATGTTGGTAGTGAATAATTTCCTTCATGTGAGGATGGTAATGAATATTTTCCAAGCAATGATGGTGATGGATTTTCTATCTATCTTTGCCAATATAATATTCCTCCTACTGATGATGAAAATGTTTTTGCAAATAATAATGAAATGGGGGAGACGTTGCAAGGAATACTGTATCTAGGAGTAGAAGTAGGCCTTTTCATATCAATCCAAAATATTCTAGTTATACAAGGGATAGGAGAGAATATCATAGAAGTTTTGTCAGTGATCTGATTTTAAATGAATGTTGTTGAAAAGATTTCTTCAAATATATGGATTTCAAGTTTGCTATTGAGCAAAGGAAGAAATATTTGTCAATGAATAAAAGAATTCAAAATTCATTTTTAGTGGGTTGCATGCAATCTACACTAGTAGGTTAAGATTATTGTATTGGGAATGTATTGATATGTAGAAATGATTTCAAAATGTTGCATTCAGTTGGTCATTTTCGTTTGTCAAGAATTCAAAAACAGACTGGAAAAACACCCTATATAATATTCAGAAGTATGTTCTAACAGAGAGGTTGGACCATAAGAAATTACTGCAATGTCATGGATGAAATACTTATTTTCAAAGCATGGAGAGTGAATTCCAAATAAAGACATAATACATATTCCAGATAATTTCTTAAGACGAGAAATCTATAATTTATGCAGAGAATATGCAGAAGGTGTTGAAGGAGATGGTAATTTGATCACATATTCATATTTTACAAGGATATGGAGGAACGAATTCAACAATGTTCGTATTCCTAAGAAGACAAGGGTGGGGATTTGCAGTACATGTGCTTCTCTTAAATAAGAAAGAGATAAATTTCCAAGGGCAGAAAGAGGTATGCATTCATAACATTAATTTTAAAAATTGGATAGTTATTAACTATGAAAATATATTTATTAATAGATTTCTTTGATTTTATGTGTGGATTCCATTTTCAAAGCACTTCAAGAGCATCGTAATCAGCAAACAAGTGAAATACAAAAATTGTATAAACATGGAAAAAAGTGTTATGATAATCCAAATAAATATTTTGGTTTGATAATTGATGGTATGGACCAAAAGAAAACACTTCTCCCACATTTTGTCCGCACACCAAAAAATCTATAGGAAGAAAATTTTATTCAGTTTCACTTGGTTGGTTGTATGGTCTTTAACGAGAAGATGTTGCCAAGGGTTTACTTCACAACTCCAAATATTCATAATGATGAAAATATTACCATAACTATAATCCATGATTTTATTTATCATTGGTCTGGTATTCTTCTTGAATTTTTGTATTTGCAATTGGATAACAAAAGCAGTGAAAATAAAAATCAAGTTATTTTTGGATATCTAAACATGTTTGTTTAATTGGGAATTTTTAACAAGGTAAAGGTTGTTTTCCTTCTTGTTCGGCACACTCATGACCATATTGATTAGATGTTTAGTCATTTTTCAGTAACATTGAGGAGAAAGAATGTTGGAAGCCTTCCATCATTAATTGAATGTATTAAGAAAGCATATATTCCAGAGCCAGTTTTTCATGTGCTGCAGGAAACTACTGACATGTGAAGGTTTATTTTGGGATCACATGGTGAGGATAAATGAACTGAACACATTAATGACATAAGCTTCCACCATCAATTTCGTATCAAAACAATTGATGGAAAAACACTTATATGGGGCAATAAGTATTCAATTGTTACAAAATGGGGGCTATTGTCAAGTTTTGCATTTTTGAGGTTCATTCTAGATCATCCAATATTTGTATCAAACATAATATTATTACAATTAGTTGTTGAACTCAATAATGCACGAAGGCATAAGAAAAAGATAAATTATTCTAAATGTCTGGAAGAAATAAAAAAAATGTATTAGAGATACATATAACTACTTTGATGTTGCTGATTCAGTTTGGTGGGAGTCTTTTTTCAAGGATGAAAGTGATATCATCTCAATATCAGGAAATGAATATACACTTTTGAAGACTCAATTTATTTGGCCTCAAAATATACCAAATGAACATGAGGAAAGACACATTATTGAACAGCAACAATCTCAAGGCATTATTAATTCTCAACAGGAAGAGGAAAGAGAAATATATATTGGTTCTAGAAGATCGTGTGCACAATGTCAAGCCATGGAAGACCTTTACATCGGTTCTATGCAGGATATTAAGGAGGGTTGCATGATAGTAGTATTAGTAGATGGAGATCCACTTGGCTATCCATTTTTTGTTGCGAAGGTTATAAAAGTCATTAAAAAAATGAAGATATTACAATTGTTGAGGTACATTGGTATGCCACAAGTACCCACCCATTCAATGGCATGTACACGCTAGATATGGTAGTTGATAAAATGATTCGAAGAAAGAGAAAAAGAAAGTGTACAAATATAAATCGTCACCACACAAACCTATTAAAATTAGAGGATGTTGACATACTTGTCTATGAATTCAATTTAACAAAGAGAAGAACTCTTTGCTTCAAGGCCATACATATTTTGAAGAAGTTGCTACCAAAAGAAACAATATTTATATGGGAGTCTGTTGAACCTAGTCGTAGATATAGAAGAGTTTTGAAACCTGAAATGGTGGGCATGCATGTTGACTCAGATGGGGCTCTATTTGATGAAGGAGAAGAATAGGGGTCACCTTCATCTGCATCCAGTGATTCATCTGAAGATGTAGATTCTGATGGTGTGCTAGATCCTATGGATGATTTTGAATAAATGTCTAAGACATTTTATGTAAATGAAGTTTGCATGGTAACTTGAAATAAATATTTTGATTTCCATGATCTCACATGCATTTATGATTCATTTCTATGTTTGTTGGATTTAATGTTTTAATTAAAAGAAATTCATGTCTTTAGAGATGTTTGCATGGTAACTTGAAATAAATATTTTTGACTTCCATATGATCTTACATGAAGTTAAGGGTCATTTATATGTTTTTTGGATTATATGCTTTAATGTATGTGATATTCAATCTAGGAAAGTTGATATTTTGATTAAAAGTAAATAAATATTAGAAATTAATGTTGATTTTTTAAATTAGACAGTGAAATTGTCATGATATTATTTATTGTTATCATTTGGTATAAGATAGTTTTAAAATTGTTGAAATTTTAATGCCTCATTAAAATGAACACTTCATTTAGATGGTTGATTTTTAGGTTTTTCTTAAAATAGGATAAGTTGTCTTAGGCTAAAATTTGAAAAGAGCTATAGTTTTATCCTTTGAAATAAAAATTAGTCTTAGAATAATGAATCTTTCATTTACTTGTTCATTTATAAAAAAAAAATTAGTCATATAATTTGTCCATAATTTCATGGTTGAAATGTGTTACAAACTAAAGGTTTAATTACAAGGTTGAAAATTTGTCAAAATGTTAAGGTGTTACTCAGTTATGATATTTTATCTTTAACGCTATGGTTGAAAAAAATTATAATTTCAAGGTTTTTTAGAGTCAAGATATTTTATCTTTAACTCCATTGCTAAAACTTACTCTTGGAATAATGAATCTTTCATTTACTTGTTCATTTTTAAAAAATTTTTGTCATATAATTTGTCCATAATTTCATGGTTCAAATGTGTTACAAACTGAAGGTTTTTAATTAAAAAGTTGAAAATTTGTCAAAATGTTAAGGTGTTTCTGAATTATGATATTTATCTTTAATGCTATGGTTGAAAAATTTACAATTTCAAGGTTTTTTAGAGTCGATGTATTTTATATTTAACAACATGGATGGAAATAGTTGGAATTATCAAGATTCGAGACATGATATTTTATCTTTAACATCATGCCTGAGAATTCTTGGAATGTTAAAGTTTTTCAAACTCTGGATATTTTATCTTTAACTCAATTGCTAAAAATTACTCCTGGAATAATGAATCTTTCATTTACTTGTTCATTTTTAAAAATTGTTTGTCATATAATTTGTCCATAATTTAATGGTTGAAATGTGTTACAAACTGAAGGTTTTTAGTTACAAGGTTGAAAATTTGGCAAAATTTTAAGGTGTTTCTGAATTATGATATTTTATCTTTAATGTTATGGTAAAAAACAATTACAATTTCAAAGTTTTTTAGAGCCAATATATTTTATATTTAACAACATGGATGGAAGTAGCTGGAATTATCAGGATTCGAGACATGATATTTTTATCTTTAACATCATGTCCAAGAATTTTTGGAATTTTAGATTTTTTCAAAGACTGAATATTTTCTCTTTACTCCATTGCTAAAAAATGTCAAAATTGTAACCTGCTTTTTTTTGTTATTCCAAAATAAAAAATTTATTTTTAAGGTTGTTTTTTTGATCCATTTTTCTAAAAAATAATGGTTTTTACTTCCATTAAAAAAAATGTTGAAAATTTACCCTAAAAAAAAACATCGTTCTGGAATAAACACTTTTCAATTTTGGGTTGTTTTTTCATGTTTTTTTTGGGTTTTTGGACTCAAGTACCCATTTTGAGGTAATAGTTCTTGTTTCATCCGTAACTATGTTAACCAAATTTTAGGAGAGCTTCAACAAGTTAAAACAACTTCTAACAGTAGCATCTATACTAAAAATTGCACATCCAAATAGGAAATTTACTGTTGGTATTGATGTCTGTTTGGAAGGCCTTAGAGTAGTGTTGATCTAGGAAAATGCAGTAGTAGCCTATGAGTCTAGAAAACTAAAACCACATGAAAAAAATTGTGGTTTATGATCTAGAGCTGGAAGTAGTGATACATGCTCTAAAAATGTGGAGACATTATTTATTACAAGAAAAGTTTACTTTGCAGACAGATCATGTCAGTCTGAAATATTTCCTTAGCCAACCTGATCTAAATGATATACAAGCAAGGTGGCTAACTTTCGTCAATGAGTTTGAATTTGATATAAAACACATAAAAGGAGAAGTAAACAAAATCACAAACACTTTCAGTAGACATGCACATGCTTTGATGGGAATATTTGCTAGTAGTACTAGTACAAATTTTGTGGAACATATTAAAATTCAATACAAAAAGGTGTAAAGATCTAAAATTCAATAAAATTACAACAAAAAGGAATTCTAGGATATGCCGAAAATATTGAAAAATTGCTAACCTACAAAAATAGATTGTATATTCCCAATGTGAGTGATTTAAAACAAATGATACTAGATGAATATCAAAGAAACCATATGCAGACCATACTAATTACCAAAATATGTTCAAAATATTAAGAAAATAATTTTTTTGGCCACACATGAAGAAAGAGGTGGCAGAGTACTTAGAAAAATGTCTAGTGTGTCAAGAAGTAAAGGTGGAACATCAACACCCTATAGGATTGTTGAACCCACTACCCATTCCTGAATGGAAATGGGAAGTGATTTCATTGGATTTTATTACAGGATTGCTAAAGACAAGATGACAACATGATTCCATTATGGTGGTAAAGGACACCTTTAGTAAAGAAACATATTTTATACTAGTACATTCTACTTATGGAACAACACAAATTTACAATATTTTTAGGAAGGAAATTTTCAGACTACATGTAATACCGAAGATAGTAGTGTGAGACAAAGATGTTACATTTACCTTCAAGTTTTGGAAAGATATGTTTGGGGGCATGGGAACTCAATTAAATTTCAACATTGCATATCACCCTCAAACAAATGGACAAATAGAAAGGACTAATCAAATCTTGGAGAATATGATGCGACTGTATCTCATGGACATGCCTAATGAATGGGAGGATTTTTTGAATTTAACATAATTTTCATATAACAATAGTTACCAAAATTCAATAAAATTAAGTCCTTTTGAAGCATTATATGGCATAAATGTCATACACTACGTAGTTGGAGTCAAACGTAAGATTGATTGATATTAGGACCAGATGCATTGCAAGAAATGGAGCATGTGGTATGGAAGATTAAACAGAACCTCAGAATCGCATAGGATGGTCATAAAAGGTATGCAGACAAGAAAATAAGCCATAAAGAATTTAAGATTGGAAACAATTTTTACTTAAGAGTAAAACCAACGAAGGGGACCTTAAGAACCAAGACATGTGCAAAATTCGCACCACGATTCGTTGGGCCTTTTGAAATCTTGGACAAAGTTGGTCCAATAGCATATCAACTAGATTTGCCCAGCCATATTAAAGTTCACAACTTTTGTTGTGTGTATTTATTAAAGAAATATGTTCATGATAATTCTCACATGATTGATTGGAATCTAATATAGATGGAACCCAAAGGAGATTTCTTACCAGATCCACTCCCCATCTTAGATCAGAAATAGATCTTTCTCTGGAATGAAGTCATCGTTGAGGTTAAAGGGAAATGGAGGCACTTTACACCTGAGGAGGCTACTTGGGAGTTGGAGGAGACAATGAAAGAATCTCACCCATCATTTTTCAAGAATGAAGAAATTGAACCATAAACATCGAGCACTTTATTAATTTAAAGTGGCGGAAGATGTAACACCCCTCTGTTTCTATGTAAATATATTTTTATTTTTAGATTGAACTAATTATATATGTGATGGCTAGAAAGCCATGGTAGACTTGAGTTAAGTGAACAATAAAATATGATGATGTAATTAATGAATTTTATTAATGGAACAAATTGGAAATTACTAGAGAAACAAACACTAGATTTAAGATATTCTTTTAAAGATCTAGAAACCAGGGTTAGTGGATGAGATCATACTACTTTCCTTTAAATAACTCCTAAAAATACCTGGGAGTTGATTAGCAAGAATAAATATGATGGGAGAGAAAATATATTAAATCACTCAGTTGCAGAAAAACACTAAGTAAAGGGTGAAATAAATTTCCGCATGAGAGAAAAGTGGCATTTAAGGAAAAATAAACAAAGCCTAGGTTAGCGGGTTAACAGGCCTTGAAAAGTGGGATGCTGCTAAGGAAACATATTATAGGGAATTAAGGCATAAAATACCTTATCAGGAATAACAAGAGCTTGTTGATTCCTTTGGCAAAGAGTCTCTACTTGGGGGGAACTGGAGGATTAGTTCATGGTTTGGAAGAAGGTGTTTCTCCCAAGTGTAGTTTTAGTTATATATCCAGCTAGAATTTCTATAGAGCTATTAACTGTTGATTTGATGAAAATTATGATTATATTGGTTAGTTTTGAAGCATGCAATAGGAATTGTAATATGTGTAACTGTTATAGTGAACTTATATTCTGTGTTGTATGGGCCATTGAAATGACTAAATATGGACAAATGGGAGTGGTTGAATAACACTGAGGAAATTCACAGATAGATATAAAAGAGATGATTATAGTGAAAATTCATGATTTATAATTTTTTTACGGATGCATGCGTGGGAGTAGTTTTCTCTAAAGAAAATCTATAAGGAATAGTGTAAGAAGATCATAATTTTAATTATTACTCTTGACTTATTTTTTTTTGGAACTGTTCTTAGTTTTGGATGGGATTATGGATACTGTGAGCACCTAGGCAAAAATGATGTTTAGTAAGTTTTAAATTTTCTCGTTTCAGATAAGATGATATACTGCATAGAAAGATAAACCAAGTAATTGTATTAATAATGCATACTTGACCATAATCATCAATCGTTAGTCAACATTAAATTATGGAAATTTGATGTAGAATTGTGAATTTTAGGTGATTTTCCATTGTGTTCTCTCATATGCGACCAATATTGCTTAAGATCTGTATTTTACTTAGATTACAAAATTAGAAGAATTTCCCGAGGAGAATTAGAATTCACATGGAGTGACATAGTAAAGAATTTGAGGCTTGGATTGAAATCTCATAACATTAGAAGATAATGATACTAGATAACTAGTATTGGTGTGACTAAATTGAACCAAACTAATTTTGTACAGTGAGAGAAAATATGTCACTTAATATAGACAACATCTAACTCGAATTAAGAATTCGACGAGTAGGTATATTTAAACAACTTGGAAAAGGAGAACTTTCTCACGAGCTTCTAGAAGAAATCGTGAAGCTGGGAAAAAGATATTCCAAAAAATTTTGGTGTAAATAACAAATTATTCTTTGAGAGGAAAAAAGGACTAAAATAAAGGTCTAAGTCATGTGGGTTAATTATCAGGGTATTGTGTTAACATCAAGACCTTAGGAAATTGTGGAGGGTGGTAACATAAAAATGAAAAAAAAAAATTATTGAAACCATAAAAGGCCTCGATATAACTACCGAAACTGGAAATTTAAAAAAATGAGCCACCTAGTTGAAGAGTATGTATATGTATATGTATATGTATATGTATATGTATATGTATATGTATATGTATATGTATATATATAATATATATATATATATATATTAGTTTAAAGCTTTACATTATTTATGGAAATAAAGACAAATACTTGGAAACCAAATTGAACGGTTCCTTATCCACCATAGTTGAATGGAGCTATGGGATTTATTATTCATTATGTGTGTTCATGAGAAAGACCTAAGAAACAAATAAATTTCATAGCAGGAGTAGTAAGTAGTACTTCCAGATTAAATTCCAAAATTATAGAAAATTTCTCCATAACTCAACACAAGAAATGTTATCTAAATAGAATTCGAAACAGAGAAATAATATTGAAAACATAGATAAGGCTACACAGGAATGAATCTTTCACAATACATGAAATTGAGAATTTATACTCATATGTTCCAGATTAGGAAGGAAAACTGAGAGTATATATCCTAAAATAATATTTCTCAAGACTTTAGAATGAAACTATGAGTTTAGTACTAGTTAGAGGTGTAATTTCCCTCTTAAATAATTACATATAGGAAATAGATAAAAAACTAACCCCATGAAAAAAGGGTTTCATCTCTTAAGTCTGTGGTCAGACAAGAATGAACACAATGAAACCATAAATGACCTTAGCATAGAAGGAACTAACCAAAGAGAGCCCATTGTTCCCCTTATGCATGAAACACTTCGTTCAGAAGAAAACATGATGTGATTACTGACATGGTACAAGTGAGAGTAGTCAACCAATGAATGACAACGTCCAAACCCTCTGGGAACTTGCAAGAACAAGAAAAAAACAAAACCCTTGAGTATGAAGGGGCTGGAGGTACCTACAAAAAAAACAAATTAAGGATTAACACCACCTTTGTTGGAGAAATAGGATAAAATAAACATGTAGGAGATGAGAAACAAAACCCTTCAAAGGAAACTGGTTACCTGATAAAGGAAAAATTGTTGACATGAGCCAATATTTTCCTGGAATGTGCAACATACGAAGGAAAATAAAATGGTCACTTCAAATGAGACAACTCTATAATGTCGAAGGAAAACTTAAAAATATAAATTCATACCAAATGGAGGAGGTTACACTTACTAACAATAGAGAACCTATACAATGCTGATCCCACATTCGCAAGCGCACCCAAAAGGATTGTCCTATTTTAACATAACGACAATTAGGGTTATCATTATGAAAATTGGCAAAGACAATGGATTATACAGGTAACCCTAAATAAAAAAATTAGTAAATCATTGTGGGGAAATATGGGAGACTTACCAAGAAAATACTAGGCGGCAAAGTTAATATTATCTTAGTTGAATGCACGAAATGAGAAAGAAAACCTAGCCATGCTCATGTCTGGACATATACAAGGTAAAAGAAAAAAAAATGTGAGCATGTAGGCAAGGACACAAATTGGGCATTTAAATGAGTTTGAACTTAGCTATGCACAATATCTTACCTACTTTATAGAGCGGTGGAGGTGCAGGAGCTCTAGAGAATGCCACAATGCTTTGATAGAAAACCAAGCTACACATATTTATGCTCCCATCATGGTGGTGTTCCAAGATACAACACCATAGAGCAAGATAAGAAACCTCTTGAATACATTAATTGCAAACCCTAATGCTAAGTGAAGATGAGGAGAGAACATCACAATCGTTGGATTGAATGTGTCAAATCTAACTCTAGGTGGGTATAGGGTAGAACAGGCCACGTGAAATTCACATGGGTTTGGGCTATGTGGCATCAAACCACTCGGCGTAGTAACCCAAACTCCAGCATTTGAATGCTCCAATAACTAGTTAAGTAGGTGAAATAAATCATCAAATGTTAAATAATGTTGGGAGTGGTTAAATTGTTATGACATATAGCTATATCACTTGGTGATAAATGCATTGATCCTTGGCACAAATATAAACGAAGCACTCACACTAACACAATTAAAGGTTACATGCCAAAAAAACATAGGAACATATATACTTATATGCACACCTCTAATGTATATCCAATATCGTAGGTGTTAACACTATAAAAGTACGCCCTTCCATAACCATAATGTGAATCTAATCATATTCCATATGCCAATTAAATCAACCAAGAATTATTAAATGGCACTACTATATATATATAATATATTATCTTATTATCTTTTATAATATTATATTATTTATATTATATATATATTATATTATAGAGAGAGAGAGAGAGAGAGAGAGAGAGAGAGAGAGAGAGAGAGTAGGCCTTAAAGTATTCTTATAAGTTTGTCGTAGGAAGGAAAAACATTGTAAAAGAATTTGGGGAAAGTATTAATGTGAAAGAAGTATAATAAGAAAGCAAAAAAAAGACTATGAAGAGGGAGTTGTTACAAATGGTATCAAAGCTTAGTTTCAACACTGGGCCTATAAGGAACCATCATAGTAAAACAAATTATGTGAAGAAATATTAATATGAAATACTAACAGTCAGTTGTATTGTGTTATAAGGTACATCAGTGAAGTAGACTACCATAGAATGGTAGAGGATTCCCCTCCAACCATAACAATCAGTGAAGAAAAATATGTGGAATTGGGTAATGGAAGTTCCCCACAAACCTCTCAGTTTACGGATGTCATCATAAATATAGAACAAGACTTGGATTATCTAAAAAACAACAAGAACACTTGCTAAAGGCTAGTGAGGACTAGGAGAGGATGAAACAATGTAAACTTTGAAACAGGAACTGATACTGTTACCTGTTGCACAGAGATAGCAAAAAAGTGCCCAGATTTTGAAAAGGGGCAAAACAGAACACATATATTTTTTAGAGCATATTTTTTGGCACTTTATTTTTTTTATGTACATTACGTTTTAGAATGTTATTGATTTGAATGTTGATTTTAAAAAGTGGTGATTCTGCATCAGGAACTTCTTTTAAAAGACCTATTCTTTGACTTTTAATTTTTTAATGTATGAAATGTAAATAATTATTTTCTAAATTTAACAAAATTTGACACTTTAAATTTTTTAATGTATTAAGTGTGGATATTTTTTTTAAATCTTAGATTATTTTACACTTTAAAAATTTTTATGTCAATTTTTTTTTGACATAAAAAAACAAACATAAAAATGTGTATAAAAATAAAAAGAAAAAA
>APFE031661475.1:85742-101933 GCA_000404065.3 Pinus taeda
TAATTAATTAATTTTCTTTAATTAATTAATTAATCAAACCTTCGAAATGGAAGACCCTTTTTTGAACCTATGCTTCTAAGGGTCCGGGGGGGTTTATTTGTCTGATCAGGGGGAGCCAATTTCCATTGATTTCACTCCCATTGTCCCTATTGAGGTTCTGTGGAAATTTCATATTTCAATGGCCTCTCTGATTTCTGTTTTGTGATAGTTGTCCTCTCTTGCAATTACCTTGGCTTCTTCCAATCACATATGATGCTTGGTCTTGGACGAGTGCTCTGCAAGGGCTGATGTATGGGATCTTTCATTCTTTATGTCAGTCGTGTGCTCTTTTAGTCTTATTTTCAGAGACCGACCTATTTCCCAAATATAACTCTTGCCACATGAGTAATCAATCTTGTACACTCCCTTGAGTTGTTAACGATCAATTTTATCCTTAACCGACCTCATCATTTGCCTTATCGTTCCACATGTTGTAAATTGAGTGTCTATGTTCTTCTTCCTTAAAATTTTTGCAATCTTATCGATAGTCCCTTGGATGAATGGAAGGTAAACTTTCCCATGATTTTCTTTCCTATCTTCATGGGGACGCTTAGAGAGGGCCCTGTCCTGAGCCCTTCTTATAGCTCTCTTGATACTCCACTCCTTGTATCTAATTCTTTTGAAGACAAAGGTTAAGTGTTGAATCTCATCCTTTAGGTGATCAGGGTCAGAAATTCTGAAAGCCCTAACAGCTAGGGTGTTCAAGACGTCAGATTTCTGGGAGGCATTATGGTAAGAGTCAGCATGAAGATAGGTGATCAGGGTCAAAAATTCTGAAAGCCCTAACAGCTAGGGTGTTCAAGACGCCAGATTTCTGGGAGGGATTTGTGGCTAACTAATGTTGAACCTTGGTCAGGCCCCAACAAGCCAACAAATGGTTTCGTTGCCGAGACCAGAATCTGCATAAGAGATATGTGATTTCATATCACTAGAATCCAACTAAGAAAGAGATCATACACTGGTTGGATAGGAAGATTCATGAATTTGCGACACAGGAGAACATAAACTTGCGACTGAAAAAGGAACAATGGCTGCACAAGTAACTATATACAGAGATCCATGAGATCTTTTTCAGCTATTTTTGGTTGAGCTATTTAAGTGGATGAAGAAGCTAGTAGATAGCCAAGGAAGGTGGAAACTTGACGGTCCTTTGGTTTTGACCCCAGAGCTAGTACAGAGATTGAAGCATCGAAGGATAAGATTGCCCACGTTGTCAATCATTGGCTTGATTGTGTCATAGGAGGATTTGTAACTGAATTCGCGGTCGATACCTCAATCAACTACAACAAGGGAGAGTTTCACTTTTTCAAAGGTCCGCGAGGTAAGTACTTGAAATATTTGAATAAATGGATTAAAATTTTATTGCACGAAAAACGGGTTATGCATCTACCTTGATGTTCGAGGATACGAGAAGCGGAAAAACTTATAGGAATGAAGGGAGAAAGGGTCCTAAATATAGTCCATTAATTTCGCCTCCATGAGGTGACGAAGAAGGAGTAGCGTAGGCTTCTCCATGAAGTGCTATTCAGTTAATAAGAAAAGTATTCCCATGACTTCCACCTCCACCCACATTGCCTCCAACTTAACCACCATCACCAGCAACTTCACCCGTACCACCTCCACCTCCACCATAGTTTAGTATGGAAAACTCAATAAAGCTTCCTTTGTTCAAAGGCTTGGGAAATGAGGGCCCATACGAGTTATGGTTCGTCATTAAAAGTGTATGGGAAGCTCAGGGAGTTACAGATTATCACATGAAGAAGGCAACACTAATTAGTGCTTTGCAGGATTGTGCACTAACCTGGTACATCAAGTACTCTAATGATAACCTGAATGCTAGAGTGGCAGACATCCAGACAACATTGAATAAAGAACTCAGTAGGCCTAAATCTGAGGCACAGTTGATCGTGGGGTTTAAGGAAATCACAATGTAGCTAAGCAATACCCCTTGGGAACTCGATCATAGATTGAAGTGCAAAACCAATGAAGCTAACATGAACTTAACATATGGACAACATCATGAGTGGTTTGTCGCTTCGCTCCTGCCACACCTAAGGGTTGCGTTGTCACAATAGAAGATAACAACTCACGAAGAGGCCTTGGAGATTGCAATGAGACCGCATGAAATACCGATGCAAGATCCAAATCTGGGGATTCAGTAGATCCATGCGCATTTGAAAAATCTTTGCCCTGAGATGCAATGTTTGAAGCAAGACAAAACAGTTTGACCAGAGGTGCATGAAGAGGTAAGGTGCCTAAAATACAAGGGTCAGGGGCATGACAAAGACCATCGCCTGGTCTTTGCGAACCATATTGCATGAGGAGGACCGATGCCTTTGAGGCTAGAAGCTCAGGCAGGACCAAGCATGGGGCTTGCATTATGGTGTGCTATATGTCGGGTAGCGGGAAAACATGCCACAGAAAACTGTAATTTTCTACAAAAGTTTGTACATACACCGCAACAACTGTTCTGCAACTTCTGTAGGTCAGTAGGGCATGATGAGCATAATTATAGAAGCTATGAACTAATGATGGATAGAACTCCCTCCTATAGGGTTCAGACAGAAATGCGGTCCTATGACCAGAGCATGGGGATCGTGTGGATAAGCTTTCAGGGGTGGGAACGAGGCCAAGGCAAAGGGGGACCTCGTAGAGGTTGGGGACAACTGATCTGCTACAATTGCAGAGGACCAGGACATTATGCCTATGATTGCACTAACCCAACATGACCATCGTGTAAGTATTGCACTCTGTATGATCATGAAACAGAATACTATCCCACGCTGATAGCAAGGATATGTGACAAAGGGGCCCTACCACCTCAATCGACTCAGAACCTACAAATGATGAGGTCTGAGCCACACAAAGAGGATCCAAACATGAATATAGTGCTCTGAAGTGGAATCACAATGGGAGATGACAAGGGGAAACAACCCGAAGATAGTACATGGGTTCACAAGGCTCCATGGAAGGAGGTTGAGTTCGATCTGGAGCACACATGTGAAACATTCATGGAAGCGAAGAAGAGCCCCCCTGAGGCCTCCACCTCAGGAAACAAGGATAAGCATGATTAGGAGATGGACCCTTCTATGCTTACAACTTTCCCAGAGACCTACATGAAGTTAATGCAAAATATTAAGGCTAGGAAGGGGCTACAGGAGCTTATAAATAGATGTGTCGAAAACACTCTAGGTGAGTCGTGTGTAATATGAAAGATTGGTAAGCATAAAAAAAGGATAGGAGAGGAGATGAGACTGACCAGGTAGATAGGACAGTATGAAATGGATCAGGTTATTTTGGACCTGGGGTTAGACGTAAATGTCCTACCAAAGAAAACTTGCGAACAGATAGGGAGACCCGCACTGCAATGGTCTCCGATTCAGCTAGGGATGGTGAATCAACATAAGATCATTTCCATGGGGTGGCTACAAGGGGTCACTATAGATATTGAAGGCACGAGAAAATTGGATGACTTTGAGGTAATAGAAATTATGGATGAAAGAAACACCTACCCTGCGCTCCTTGGAATTGATTGGCCTACTAATATGAACGGTGTAATCAACCTAAAGAAGCGAAAAATGATATTTGATAATAAATCGCTTCGCGTAATAGTACCCCTAGATCCTATTGGAGGATTGCACTATATTGAACCAACCTGTGATTATGAGAGTGATGGCGATCTAGACTATATCTATAAGATAACAATGCGAGACCAAGATTGAGTGAATCCAACAATGGATGGATGAATTACATGGGATAGTGAGAGTTCCTGCACCTCGAACTCTGATGAAGAATTAGAGCGGGTGCAGAATCAACTACATGAAGTAACTACACTAAGTTGTAACATGATGATCCAGTCGTTGTGCTGTGTGTCATCAGAGGTAAGGAATCTGCCCACTTATGATGGCCTGAATGATATACACATCTTTTTGGATGCCTTTAAGACGGAGGTACCAGAAAATCAATGCTTCCAGGCATTGGACTAGGCACTGCATGCTACGCCCTCAAGATGGTGGGGTATGCACAAGGGAAGCTTTGATGATTGGCGCAAATGGAGGAGGATGATGAGAACTTTCTTTGGGAAGCCGAAGATAAGAATAATAGACAATAATGATGGGCAGGATGATCCATGTGCGCACTTGGAAAAATGGACTCAGGCTTTTGGAGAGAAGCCCCAACCTGAATGGGTGCACTTGTTCTATCACACCCTGGACGTCATCCCAATGAACATGTATGTAGAAACAAAGCTTTGCCATGGTATAGGTGAATGGGATATTTTTCGCAAGGGATTCGTAATGAAATTTAAATTTGAAGAGAGGTTTGACTATATTAATGAGGCACTATAAGAGGTGAAAGCAACAATGTTTAGGATAACGCAGGATCCTTTGGACCTGATTCAACCTGGTTGGACCACTTAGTTGAGTCATGTGCTGGAATTCTATAACATAACTATTGAAGAAGAGGATGAGGATCCATGAAATATTAACATCCTTGAAATAGAAGGTCACCACGAGATTGAAGGACTGCAGATTGCGAATCCTGATATAGTCGTGCCACTGAAAAAAAAAAAACAGGTAAAAATCGGCATGGAGGCAAAGCCCAAATTCGCAAATATTGGAGATTACTGGGATGATGCGATGGTAGATAACGTCACTAAATTTCTCCACAAATACCAGGATTTATTCCCTACCAAGTTTACGGATCTAAAAGGATAATCAGGGACCTAGGTGTTCTGAAGATCACGTTGAAGCCCGACATGAAGTCGGTTAAGAAAAGACCTTACCATCTCAATCTGAAGTATAAGGAGAAGGTCCACTTAGAGCTAGATAAGATGCTTGTGTAGGCATCATTGAGCTTGTGGAAGAATTTGACTGGGTAAGCCCAATGATGGTACAGGAGAAGAAGCAAAAGGATGAAATAAGGATACACATGGTTCTCAAAAAGTTGAATGACGCTTGCATACATGATCCTTTCTCGACTCCATTCATTGATGAAGTGTTGGAGAATGTAGGTGGCCTGAAATCATATTCCATCATTGATGGGTTCTCTAGGTACCATTAAATCAAAATCGCACCCAAGGATAGGAGCAAGACGGCCTTCGCGACTGAGTGGGGGTGTTGTCATTACACTGTAATGTCGTTTGAATTGAAGAATGCGCCTGCGAGTTTTTTGTACCTAGTCATTGCTGCGTTCAAGGAATTTATTCATAAGTTCCTAGAGGTATACTTTGATGACTGGATTGTGTTTAGGCTAGTGAAACACCATGTCGCAGGTTTACGCCTAATGCTAGATACTTTTCGAAGATACTAAATCACGCTCAATCTGAGGAAGTGCCTATTTTATGTTCCTTTTGGGACCCTGCTGGGTCATGTGGTTTGCAGGCAAGGACTGATGGTAGATCCTACGAAGATCACAATGATACTAAACTTGGAAGTGCCGAGGAGTGTGAAACAGTTGCATGCTACCCTAGGACATACACGATATTATAGAAAGTTTATCAAAGGCTATGCCCAGATCACCATGCCTATGGAGAAGTTATTGAATAAGGGTGTCACATTCTTTTGGAATGAGGGCTATAAGAAGAGCTTGGATGTATTGAAAGTAAATATGGTCACCACACCGATTTTAGTCTTCCTAGATTGGAAGAAGGAGTTCCATGTACATGTCGACGTGTCATGTATAGCACTGGGAGCAGTACTGACATAGGCTTACGGAGGAGACTTAGACCATCCTATCACGTTTTCATGTAGAAGGTTATCCAAGGCAAAGAAGAACTATTCCACCATCGAGTGTGAAGGGTTAGCTATGGTATATGTGCTCCAGAAGTTTAGACACTACTTACTGGGAGGCCATTTTAAGATGTATACGAACCAATCCATGCTGAAGTACCTGGTCAATAAGCCTGTGTTGGGGGTGTAACCTGCAAGTCGCTGTTATTGCTTCAGGAATATGATTTTGAAGTTATTGTGAAGCCTAGACGACTAAATGCAGGACCAGACCATCTATCACGCATCGAAATAGGGGAAGAGCCCACTAATTTGGAGGAGGGACTACCTAACGCGTAGTTATTTACAGTGTGTGTCATGGATGGTCATTTTGAGGATATAATACACTTACTGACGACAGGACTTGCCCTGGAGGGATACACCGTCTAGTAGAAGAAGGAGTTAGTGGTGTGCGCATAAAATTTTTCTGTCATTGCTAGGCATCTGTACAAAATGAGGTCTGATGAGATATTGCAAGATATGTACCAGAATTTGAAAGAAGCAACATCCTCGTGGACACTAATGGGGGTGCCGTAGGAGGACATTATGCAGGGAGATTGATCGCATAGAAGATTCTACGCGCAGGGTTGTGTTGGCCAATCCTCCATCGGGACTCAAAATAATATTTCAAGGTATGTGATGTGTGTCAAAGGACTGGTAGGCCATCATGAAGGGATGAGATGCCTTTGAATCCATAGATGACATTATAAACCTTTGAGAAATGGGAAATAGATTTTGTGGGACCCATCCAACCCCAAGGAAAGACAAAGGCGAGGCACATTATTACCGGGATGGAGTATTTGACTCATTGGGCGGAGCCGCAACCTGTGAAGGATTTCACAGACATGACTACTGCAGATTTCCTATTTGAGAATGTACTAACTTGATTTGGTTGTGTAAATATTTTGACAAGCGATCATGGTACGCACTTTCCGAATGAGACGATCAGCACGTTGATGGGGGAATTTCAGGTATATCACCAGAAGAGCACGCCTTATCACCTGTAGGCTAACAATATGGTGGAAGCATTCAATAAAGTGTTGGAGAATGTGCTGACCAAGGTTTTCAATGCTTCGAAGTGATTGGGACTTTCACATACCTGCAACGTTATGGGCTTATCGAACGACATGCAAGAAGTTGACTAGACAAACACCCTTTAGGCTTGTCTATGGTGTTGAAGCAGTAATGCTTTTGGAATATATTGTTCCTAGTCTACACACAACAACACTCATGGGTATGATGCATCATGGAGCCCTGGAGGAGAGGCTCACACAGTTGGCTAAACTGGAGGAAGAGAGATTTCTAGCTGGATTTCACCGATAGTTCCAAAAGCAGCATGAAAAAGCATGGCATGATCGGCACACTAAGATGTGCACCTTTAAGGTAAATGACCTAGTTTTGTTATATGATAGCAAGTTTGATAAATTTCCAGGGAAGTTCAAGATGCAATAGTTAGGGCCCTATGTCATTAAGGAGATTACCGACGGAGGAGTGGTACAACTAGTCAAATTGAATGGAGAACCCTTCCTATGAAAGGTGAATGGAAGTCACTTGAATCCATACACCAACAGTCCAACAATGTGACTAGATGAAGGTAGCATAGTCTTTGCACTCTAGGTAGCTAAAAGAAGGTGTGGGACTATAAACTACACTACTCGAGCTAGGGAGTTGTGCGATTGGAGGATTGTGCAAAGCAAGGAAGTGTCACAGGGTTCGCACCAATGCGAAGGGGGCTGCACTACCTAGGGAGAAATCATGCGGGTCGATTGGAAAGTGACCATTAAAGTCACTGTTCATGATTTGACAAGAGAAATGTGGCCAAATGGGGCGGGCAACCAACATTTAAGACAAAATTTGTGGCTCCCACTTTTGAAAATCTGTGCCAATCTAGCATTAATGAACTGAATATGGGCGGAATGGTCGGATTTTAATTCAAAATTCCCTATAAATGACAAGTGGTTGTCTAGCGAAAAACACTTGGAATTTTGAGAATTGAGTTGTTGAGTTCTCAGGGACACACGAACCGAGAATTATTCAAGGCTTTGAAAGTGACTCCATCTATTACAAACTTACCAGAGACACCGTGAGGATTGTTAGAAAGCATTATGTCGGCACCCATAAAAGCTATAGATAACAAAGTAGATGGGTCAGTGCCGTAAATCGAGATGGAGTGCCATAAATCGAGATGGCTGCGAGACCAAAGTTGAATCCAACCAAGGAAACCACAAGTGATAAGAAGGGAAAGCAACTTGCAATACCGGTGTGCGCATCTCCAGGTAGAAAACCACCAAAGCCCACCACGCAACAGAAGGGCAAAGACATAAATTTAGAGTCAAAGGAGGAAGAAATTGAAGACATCCCGATGGATGAGCAGGATGTGGGAGTTGAAGTGGAGGAGGTTGAAGCCCAGGGTGCTGACCCTATTACTCAGTTGCCTGAGTATGTCCCTCCATGCAAGGGCAAGACTGAGGTGTCGAAAGACATCAATGAGAGAAAGACTCCCTTGCAAACCCCCTGCTATTGGATGAGATTGTTTTCAAAGGACCATGCTTGGGGCACGTTCCTCTATTGAAAATTGAAGACTAGGACTTTGCTGATCACGATAAGTTCCCAAACATAGATACTGAGCAGTTGATGTGCCACATCATCGATACAAACACGAGAATGAATGCATTACAGCGACAATGATGGCTCAAAGGAGTAGACAAGGCAGAGTTGTTGGACTTGCTTTGGGTATTGCACTATAATCGCAAGACGGTTACAGTACTGGTCAACAAGCAGCTGCTATGCTTGGTGCATGATGGGTGTCTATGGCTAGAGGAGCAAATACCCATCATACATAGATTGATTCATAAGATAACATGATTGCATTACACAGGATAGAATCTAACTGTGATATTTGGTGGAAAAGGTGGTGAACAGGCCCTCGCAGAATCCATGAAAGAAAAGTTTAAATTGGTGAAGAAACCATGCGGATATGCCATATCCAACATTTGTGACCCTACTGTAAAGGTAGCTACATAGATTCTAGCAAGGAAAGTGATGACGAAATGTCACACCGATATGGTGCTAGCACTTGTCCTTGCACTATTAGCCTAGTGTGCTGAATGAGTCCAGTTCAACTGGTTAGACTACCTTCGCGGAGAGTTCCTGGCAAACTATCAGGAAGCACAAGAGCTCAGCAAGTAATTCCACTACGTGTGGCTCTTGTTATCAATTGTGTTGGTAGTGTGGGAGCTACCAGAGGATAGACAATTCCCTTCAGTCGCGCCAGACCTCCCGGAAGCAATGAAGTATGCTTCACTGTGGGCGACCAAGGACGTGCAACAAGTCAAGGACATCAAGATATTATGTATCTTAATGGAGATGAACATCCACATGGCCATCAATTGTAAACCACGATTTTCACCTAAGGAGTACACCAACCTACAGGGATATGTAGAGTTTAAAGCAGGCTTCCACCATGTTTCCATCAGGGTGTGGAAGGACCTTGCGCAGAAATGGTACAACTTGCCTTACCTGGAAACAGATGATGCCATTGATGTAATACTTGATTAATGGCTGAGAGAGTGGCACGCTACAACAAACTTGGCAGTGGGAGAAATCAAGTCTGTTGCACAGAGAAAGAAGGAGGAGGCCAAGCTAAAGATGACTCAACTGGCTGAAGAGAGAAAGAAGGAGGTCACTGATAAGTTGCAAGAAGAGCGTGATGTCATGCAACAGAGAACAAAGCTAACAAGTGGGACAGACCGAGACTTCGACAAAGGCACGAGGTCATCTTCACCTGAGACAAAGGAAGAGATAGTCGAGTAGACAAAACAACACGATGCAGACCCTCAGGTGATGTCTGCCCGCATCAAGTGCCTAAGGGAGCAGGAGAAAGGAGGGTCCAGGAAGAAATCAAAGGCTACCAAGACATCACTGGACCCTATCACACTAACAGAGGGTGATCTACACCACATCGATGACACATTGCAGGATGTCACTGCGAAGGCCCTGCAACAATTTGAGCAGTAGCAATATATAATCTTGGGGGCTATCCAAACACGTTTACAGGAGTTATAGACCCACGTGTCTCAAGCTGGTACGGTGTCCACTAACCTTGCTATCGGCACTTTAGAGGGTGCTGAGATGCTGCGCGTGAAGGCTTCCAGTGCGATAGTGTTGCCAAATGGAGCACTCACCATAGAGAAGGAGGCTAACAGGCTCATTGTCAGCACCCTAATGGGAGTGGGGTTGAATCTAGTAGTGCTCCTTGGTGAAGTGCTCCACCTCTTACAAGATGGAGTGATTGTAGAGCTGAGGGCCTATGAGCATCGCGCCCTCTAGGTGATTAGTGAACAACAGATCAACAATGAGCAAATGGAACTACAACAAGACTCTGCCATCGTCATTGTGACCGAAGCGATGAATCAGAATAAACACATTATGTAGGTCATCGAGGAGGCATGCTTAATGGTCTTAGAGTTGGCCATTCCTAAGGAGGAGCCAGTGAAGGTGCGCATCTGCAAGCTGGCTATGAGGGTGAGAAACACTCATACTGAGATGGAAAGTGTTCAGTTGGAGTTGAACCTGTAGATCACCGAGTTCTAGTTCAAGGCCAAACCTTCAAATCCAGCAAAAATAAAGGAGCAGTGTGCAACCGCTGTCACAAAAGCAATAGCAGTGGTGGACAATGTAGTAGCAGATTACACACAACTTTTTGAGTAACAGTTTGAGGTCCTAACAATATTGCAGGAAGACCCCAACATACAACGACTAGAGATGGAAGCACACGAGCTACAACAACGCTATGATGAGGTCAAGGGCATAGTGTGAACCATCGCACTGACACAAAGACTAGAAACGTTGTAGGAGGCCAAGCAACTGAAAGAATAGGTGGACACAGTGCTACACATGGAAACAGTGCTAAAGGCATAACTAGAGCCCTAACTGGATGAAGCTTACACAGTGACCAACTCTATTGAAGGAAATCTTGTGACTCTACAAGAAATGCAGCAAAAGCTTCAGGCTGAAAGTTCAAGAGTAGTGACCGAGCAAATGGTCGAAGATGCGAAGCAGGCGGTAGCTCAGTACACTGCCAAGGTTGCGGTCATATGGGTCGAGCTAGAAGGTCTTCGTGCGAAGATCTCCACGCTTGCTGAGTGACTCAAGAACGATTCATGATGTTTGTCTTGGTGGCCTGTTGGGAACAGGATCCCCCAAGGATAGTTTTGGGGCTAAAAGCCCATGTTTGAGTCACATTTTGTAATAAAATTGTAAAGTCTCCGCATTTTGGGGTCGCGAAATGCGAAGGTGTCATAAATCATAAAGGGTTGTTTGCCCTTATTTTTGTAAATTAAAGTCATCTATAAAAGATCTACGCATGATCCATGGACCATGGGATTTTATAAAAAGAGCTAGTAAGTAAGCTCTAAGTAGTTTTAGAATCATGAGTTGAAGTAAGATAGACATAGCTCTAAAGTAAGAAGTCTATGATTTGGGTCGTAGTGTAGGTATAGGCTGTGCAACTAAGTGTGCAGAGGCCTAGGGTAAAATTATACAACTGAGTGTGTAGACCCATGCAGTTATGTGCGCATGGTGGATAGAGTCTGTAATCACTTAAAGATATCAATAAAGAGAAGTATTCTGCAAATTCTGTGTCTTTGTTTCAGTTAATGCATCTTGTTTTATTGTGTATGAATTTCATTTATAATTCTTATATGATGCGCGAATGTATGTAATTATACTGGTTAAGTGAACACAAGTAAGGAAATATATTTACATGGTGCTATCCAAGATTGATTAATAAGATAAGTAGGAAAGTTGGACTAGTTTGGGAATCTGCACGATATGCTGCCCTAGCAGCACGAAAGTACTTGCGATGTAGGTTAGGGATGCACGAAGGTCAATCATACCTTTTCATGGAGGTACTGAAGGGTGGAATAGAGGGCTAGTCTGGAAATCCCTAGAACTAAGTGACCTGCACGAAAGCAGGAATAAAAAGAATAAACTGACATCAAGAACATCTTAGGGTGCAGAAACTTGGTTCCAACATCCCCCCATACTGCTTCGAGTGAGACTTTGGTCCATGCTCCGCGAGCTGATGCCGAATGGGTAAGTAGTGTAGGGATTTGTTTGGCTAACTAACGTTGAACCTGGGTCAGGCCCCAATAAGCCAACACACTTCTCACAGAAAAGGACATAAAAAATAAGTATTAGAGCATAAATTATTAATTCAATTTCGTTCGAAAAGTTATATACTTATGGATGAGTAATCAATCTCCTCTTGTAAATAGCCCTTTAACTCCTCTTGTGAATATTCCTTTAAAGCAAATATCTGTGTGGCTAACACATATTAGAAAAGGTGAGCAAACGTATTTCATATATTAAAACATCACCATCGAACAACCTCAAATCTTGTGTTATAATAAACAATATATTTATAATATTTTTCAAAGCACAAACATAAAAGAGTCAAAGGATAACACTCCAAGGTCATGTAAGAGTGACAAATATTAAAATTTGACTCCAGAATGATACCAAAACTCAAATATTTATGGGAGGCATACCATGGGATTTGGGGCAATGCAAGTAAAATAGGTGTAAATATAACACTATAGGAGTTTCAAAGTCATCACAAAATATATTCTAATTCATCCAAAAAGACTCATGTATACTATGCTTATACAAAAATGTGGTTTTATACCCATATTATGAACTTTTAAATGCAATTCCATCCAAATGTAAGGTCCAATGCTTGTATGATATGTCATGCAAAATATTTTCCTTGAATTCGGCCAAATAAAAGGAAAATATGCTCATTTATTTGCAGGAGTTATGGCCATCAGTCATGTATGATAATTTTTGGATTTAATCATTATTATGGACATAAGATAGTGTGAATAAGTTAATGCATTAAATATCTCATTGATATATAACCCATATCTCTCAAAAGATTAATAAACAGAGAATACCCTTTGTCGACATCCAATAAGCATTAGATTCAAAATAGATATGAAATGATCCCAAATTGTCTATGGATTATGAAAAAGTTTCACTCAATGAATGTTCCCAATAATGAATTGAAAATAACATGCACATCAATAAAAATCCTTCAGATATTTTGTGAAATAAAACCACATATAACAAAAAGGAGTATGCAGTTGCCAAAAAAAGAAAGATGCACCAAGAACCTTTAGATGTGAGTTTAACTAGTCAAATTAGCACGCCTACAATGTAAATAATAATTCCAAATACAGGATCTGCAACCTATTGAGTAAATGAACAAAAGACAAAGGGTGGCAAGATGGACTCATGGGCCCAAACAAACCAACTCATCCCCTATATGACAGTTCTAAAATCACAGAGACAAAATTAAATTTACAGTGTAGAAGTAAATAGAATAAAACTTGGTCATGAGTCTTGTATATTGAAATATAATCAATCTTTTACATATGAGGGCATATGCTCAAGGTCCAAAACAACATTATGGAATTTATAATAACACCCTCCTGACTCCACAGGCCATGGTTGGGTGTTTTATGAAAGTTATACGACGAATTTTGGCTCTAACAAACCAATTTTTCAATTTTGGAAAATTGTCCATTTTTAAAAAATTGGCCCCAAAAATCCTTTTGTATATTCCTAAACATGGAAAATTTTGGAAAATTGTTCATATGGAGCCTAATTTTTCATATTTTCGACAAGCACAATGTCTTGGAATTTTCTGACTAAACTCTATTGCCTCAAAAATCGTGCATGAAGTTGATTATTTGGATACTTTTATAAATATGGGTTCAACATGTCTTTTTACAAATCTACCTCAAAGAACTCTTAGGATCTTCCAAACCATGATTAATTTTGGAAAACCATTTGAGGCATAGTCAATTTCCTATACTTAGAACAAAACAAGTGTTCCTAAATTTGGAGATTCACTTTCATCAGCACGGAAATTGAGGAAAAAGTTGGTAGTTTGAAAATTGTGTGAATTTTGGGAATGATTTGTCAACTTTCTTCTAAAAACTCACATGTGTGACCTGAGTGCACTCTAACTCATGTGAAGGTGTTAAAAAATAATTTTTAACAAAATCATTCCTCGGTTTTCCCTAAAAGTGTGTTGATCTATCAAAGCCCCAAATTGATTTTGCTTTGGTGTAAGCAGACTCATGCATGCAAAAATGTATTTCATGTAGAAGTTTATTGACCAATTTTTTGTTCACAACTCCATATGTTTTCTCGAGAACCTTGAGATTCCAAATATGTGTAAAGTTCCAAAGACAACATGCACAATCTTTTCTTAGTGTGAGAATCCTCAAGGGTGTAAGAATAATGTTGTATGGACATGAATAGAGCTAGATGAATGAGAAATATTCACCTATCACAAGAATAAACCATCACATTTACCATCACCAATGGAAATCCCATATTAATTCTCTTAAATCATTAAAACAAAACAAATTCATCAAATAATAACAAATTACCTCATCATACTTCAATTTTATGATAATTATCCCAATAATTATGCAAAGTGTTAGTAATAACAATGAAAACCATGAGTAAGCATAGGGATAAAATGTGAATTAAACATGACAATTTCGGGACCTAACATCCCCCCATGCCAATAATGTTGCATGTCTTCTTGTAAGAGAAACCACTAACATAGACCAAATTTAATTAATGTTGTAGGGCTAGGGTTTCTCTATTAGAGTCATGTTGCATTAAATTAAACTATAGGGCTAATTCAGTAAGAGCATGTTGGTAAGTGTCATATGATGTTAGCTTCGTTTTCATTAATAAGAAAGACCTGTGACCATAGATCCAATGATTTCAAGACTAATCTTTATTATTTTCAAAAGAGTACCCAATGCCAAGGGTACCAAAGGAATGATAACAATGTTATTACTGCAAGGATAATGTCATTATGAAATAACCAATTGTCGAAATTTCCATAATCATCTCAAGGGTAACCTTAATCTATAGTTCTTCACCTCAATATCCTCTTGAAAAGTAAAAGTAACATAATTTCAAATCCATGGCATTAAAGTATAGATGGGAACATGGAAAAATAAAGATAACAAATAGATACCTTCCAAGGGTGAGCATCTTACCATTATCCAAGTGTAGAGTTGAGGCTGCACTTGTTCGGGTAAAGTGAGTAACTTGCACTAAGGATCCCACGTCCGTGAAAACATTTTTATTTCTAAAAGATAGAAATCCAAAGCACATTACTGAAAGGATCATAAATTCATTCTTAGATAGATATGTTAATGAGTTAAGGGAAGGACAAAAATGACCAAGTAAATCATATTGTAAAATTAATTTTAATACCACAGGCATGCCCCTGCTTCCAGTAGGCTCTATAGCCTTGACAAGGATTCATTTTAACCCAATGAAATGCATTTGTCCCATCTATTAGATATAGATTCAAAGTCAATTAAAAGAATAGACATTTTTTTAGAAATTAACTAAAGGTTGTTGTCATGGCTTGGTAACTAGCTAACGATAGTGCCATTGACAAGAACTAACAAGAATCAACAAGCCAACTAATGATGAGACCTTTTGTCTTCTATCTTTTCAACTAAAAGCCGTTATCTTGGCCTATTGACCAGTAGCAGTGATTTCATTCTTGTTAGGAGTTATGGTCATGGTAGGTCAACTTGTAATGAGACCTCTTATCCCTCAATTAATCCCTTTATGTTAAAACAAACTCTGATTATGATTAACCTTAAATATGTTACTTACTAGTTGGGGAGAAAAATATGATCCTTATGAGCACAGAATGGCATGAAAAGTTTTTAATGACTAATCTTTACTGGTTGGTCTTGCTACCCTGAAGACTAATTTTAAAAAAATCATCTTAGATAATGATTCAAAGTTTCCTCAAGTTAATGATGCTCGAGTTCTCATGAGAGCTCATTATGTTTTTACAGGAGTTTTCTACCCTAGGAGGTTTTTCAAAAATACCTTCTAAGAGAAACTTGAAAATATTTCTTGGACAACAGCTTGTTAAAATAACTAGGCCATGGTTAGAGTTTTGGCTTATGGATGGGAAATATTAAGCATAACAAAGACAAATCACCTTGAGTGACACCACGGATGAACAAAAAAATGAATAAGAACCACCCAATCAATGATCAATGTCACTTTACAAAATAATGAGGCATTAAGAATGAATTGTGTTTGAAAAGGCTCACTACAAGAGTAGAGATAATGGTAATTTCAATAGTTCTGCCTTATGAAATTACAATTTCAAGAGTGTCTCTATAAAAATTATATTTCAAAGGGATTATTTAATTTATTTCTTCTATATTTTCCTACCTTGATTTAAAGCAAGGAATATCTCCTTCAAGTGTAGGAGTAATTTCAGTGTGACCATGTGTGTAAAAGAATACTTAACATACTCATA